>JAAAKE020004008.1:0-29226 GCA_010014785.2 Anisolabis maritima
AAAGCGTAGGATAATTTTATATATGAGTTTAATTTAGCTGATTAATACTTATTTTGATATTTAGGGATTTGAATTTAAATCCAAGTTCCGATAAGCTACATCGATTATTGTTACTTGGGACCGAGAACGGCCCAAAGGTCAAAGAATTGAATATTGAAAAATATTTCGGCCTTCGGTGATTTTAAATTATTATATAACAACTTTTTATATTTTTTAAACGTTTTTATTTAACTTGTTTGGTCTGTATGTCCTTCGGTCTGGATATCTTTAAGTTCATTTTTCCAACTCCTCCCGATGAAGGAGAGATCTGAAATTTTGGTAATTCATTTGAGTCCAATGTGAAAATCAAAATTCCTCTTAAACTATTAACTTTAGTGAAATAATACCCATAGGCAAAATTGTTTTATTCGTCATTTTAAAAAACTATTGTTTGAAAAATTTTTTCTATCTTTTACAATAAAACTATTGAAAAGAAAATAAAAAATTCTTAAATTAGAATTTCAATGATAGGTTAGAAGCCATTCAAAGAAAAATTAAAATTTATTTATAAATAATTACAATAATATATAAACGGTATGTAAAATGCATTTAAAAGAGGCCAATAACTTTTTGCAAAAAATAAAAGCGTGGACGCTCGTAGAAACTGAAAACTTCATTAATGGGAAATTAAATAAATTATCCATCCACGCTTTTATTTTTTGTCATAAATATTCCCTTTTATGCAAAAATTTATTTTCTTCTTTATAGTCTATTTTACATAATATTTTTATTTTTTACATATTTTATTCATTTTCAACTAACTTGAAAAGTTAGTATTCTCTCTCTGTGTAGTCTGTATGTCTGCCTGTCCACAATATTTTTTTTCAAATATCAAAATTTTGACGCTGGATCCGGATAAAACATCAAAAATGGAGTACAAATCTGCAAAAAATTTTAAAATCGATTCATAACAACATAGTCAAAATCGCCATTATACAATTATGAAATTGCGTATTTTTGTTGATTTTTTTTATTTAACAATAAAATATCCTCTTCTAGAGCTTCAACCACTAATGACAAATCTTTTGATTTCTAGTTTTTACTTGAATGTGAATGATGAGTCTCACTAATGAAAAATAAAAACCTCTCTCCTTTTTTTTTAATTAAAATTAAAAAAAAAAATGTCTGATATAACCTGACCCTCTGGTTGCTAGTTATAATTTTTCTAAGACAATGTATTAAAAAAAAAAGCGAGCTCTAAAATTCTTTGAAATAGCCTGGAAAAAAAAAACAGTCTTCAAGTATCTAACATCCATTTGAAGGAGTCCAGAAATCGTAATTTAGAAAGTCACGTAACTCGTGAACACCTTCTGCCATAAAATTACAAATGGAAGAAGAGAACCTGGCCAGATAATGACATCTTGCTTAGGCCAATGAGTTATGTCTTAGAAAAGACCTCTGCTCTCTCTGCTCTTTGCTCTTTTCCAGTTAAATGTTCTCCGAGGGCGTTAATTGGGTGCTGTGTGATTGTAATTGCAACAAAAATACTTACTATATATATTAATGCTAATTAAAACTCCTCAAGTAGATTTTATATACTATCGCTATAAAATTAAATTGGAAAAAGCCTAATAAAATTCTGAACAAATTGTTTAATGAGAGAATATTTTTAAATTTTATCATTTTATAAAGCTCCCCAAACGAACAAATTGTCAGACTTTTTAAAATAGCAATAAAAATAAAATATTTTAATTAAAGACGTTGGAACCATAGGGATTGAGCGAAATATTATTATATTAATAACTGAAGGAAAATCTTAAGTTTTAATCTTGACTATTCCTTAAAGAATAATTAATCTAGTCATTAAAACGCGTTAAAAGAGATCGTGTTAAACTTGGATTTGTTTCACATAAATATAAAATAAAACATGCTCAATGATCTTATTTATGTTTCAGTGATTAAAGAATTTTAAAAACCAATGTGGTCTGAACTGGAATTTCTGACGTCAAGAAATCCCGCGCACAAGGCAATTAAATATTCAAATAATAATTGTATTTATTAAAGTAATATAAGTAATATAAAGCAAAGATGGGGAAATGTGGCGTTAAGCGAACTAGTGCGTAAAACAAATTCTTATTAAGTAATACAATAATAATTTCTAATTATTATATCTCAGAAAATAGCAAAAATATTTTATATCCTATTTTTTTCATTACACAACTTCTGGGCTTAGAGGTAAGTAAGAAAAAATAATAATAACAAGAGTAAGAATTTTTATAGATATTTTTCCCCTTAGAGGGGAATTTCCCTTGGTTTGAAAAAAATAAGAGAACCTTAGACTCTGGTCAATAAAAAGAGAATTGTAATCCGAAATAAGAAAGCAGTGACGCTTATGTCTTGGGTTGTGTGTGTGTGAGTGTGTGTGTGTGTGTGTTTGTGTGTGTTGGTGCTCCCAGAGGAATCGGCGGATGTTTCAAAAGGGAGATCGCCTAAAAGCCTGAATAAATAAACATCCGGCGATCGACCTATTGCTAATTCATCTCAACGGGCTGCTGGTCGAAAGAAAAGAGGCGCAAAATTGCAGGCATCACACAACGCTCTGGCTACATTCAAAAAAATAGTTGCGCTTTATCAATCAAAAGAAATTCATTCTTAGTTTTTTGCGTAAATGTTGTTTCTATAGTAAAATGAGAATTTTCTCAACAATGGAAATTTTCATTTTACCAGAAACCTCTCATAAAGCAATTACACACATATCGCTTCTGTACAAAAATTGACACACATTTTTATTAATATATCGCCCCGAGAAACAAGGCGCCGGAAGACATCGGTAATGGAATTTTTCTCCTTTAAAATTTATGTATTTGTAAAGTATAAAGGCCAGCGTAGAAAAAAAAACTTAAAATAAATTTTAAAAAAAAAGTCAAAAGAATCGATAATCATTGGCAAAATTTCGTTTAAGATTTCGTCCGTCCTGAAGGAGAACATGACTGGCGTTCGAAACGTTCACGACAAAATAATTTTTGTTATTTATATCCTTTTTTTTTTGACTGAACCCTTGTCAATCACTTTGAAATTAAAATGTATAAATAAATTATTTATTATATTATATCTTAAAAGAAAATGCGCTCAAATTATAGTCATTTAATTCAAAATGAAATTATTTTGATAAGCAAAAAGTATTTTGAAATTAAGAGAGCAAATTGTGATTTTCAAGCCGAGTTAACTCATTCATGGTCTTTTATTTTTAGAAACTTTTTCAGCATCTAAGGCAATTAGAATTCGCCCTTATTTATTTATATTAATTGGAGGCCAATATAATATAAATGAATTTTTGTTGCTCAGGACGAGAAGCGAACCAGTGATATTTGGTACATGAAGTAAGGGCTTTACCTAGGCACCAAGGGACATGGCTGCATATTCAAATGAAAGGGTTGAAAAATTTTAATAAAAGTTTCTATATTCTCTTTCTATCTATTCATTGATTTGGTAATCATTTAAAATATTAAGATGCCATCAGCTTAAAAGGGTTGAAAAAGTTCTGAAAATTCGAAATAGATTTTGAAGTTAAATAGAAAAATAAAGAAATGGAAAAACAATTTTACAGAATTTTTATGTATTAATATTACATAAATTTCGATAAATTATGAATGTCGTTATCTTGGGAAAGATAAATACTCAAGATTCAATTATTAATGAAGAAAATGTTTTGCCCTCTCCTTTTGGTGAAAAACAACTTGGCCCTTTTTTTTCCACCCTCCTTTCTCCCGAGTGGAAATAATTTTTAGCCCCATATCGACGCATTCCTTTTTTTATTCCTTATATAAAAATGAACCTTTGTGTTGTGTTCGTGTTTATTTTATTTGGCGGTGGCAATTATATGACTTTGTCCGCATTTAACTTTAAAGGGGTAAATTAAATTAAATTTTATCCCCTAGATGGAGAGAGAGAGAAAAAAACTTTATATTCTATTTATTACTTCTTATATTAAAAGACATCTTCAGGTTTATTTTATTTTCTTTAAATGACCGTATATTTTGAGAGTGAAGTTCTCCTCATTTGCTTTAAGTACAATAATGTCCATTTTTACCTAAAATTTTTAAATAAAATTAAATATTTAATTTAATTTTTAAATTTTATAAAGACTGAATATAAATCTTAAGATAGAAAAAAATCTCGTGTGATAATAGTATATTAACAATTTTCGTTTTTCTGTTTAGATAAGAGAAAGTAATTTGATGTGCTGTCATATCAGTTTTTGTACACCTTATTTCCTCTCCGATAGTATATCAACATCCAAAAGATAAAGAGTGGTACCACCAATTTTTTATGAATGAATCTAATCTACAATTTTAGGGCTCGGTCAATATTTACAATTATAAAAAAATTAAAACGACAATTGAATATTGTTTATTATCAAATATACAATTTAAAAATATTTTCATCTTGTTAGGTCTCATTTTAAAATGAAGGCCCCACACTATTTTTTTAGACTCTGGAGACCTCAAAACGTGTATTTTTGAAATCGAATTTTTTTGCGATCGTAATACTTTCCTATACATTGAATATATAGCTAAGAGAAAGTAAAAATTTAAAACAAATATATAAACAAATTCTGTTTATCTTTCAGTCAAGAACAATTTGAAATTGCAATTCATAAATAATCTGATTATAAAATTTGATTCTCAAATATTTATATTTAAAAAAGAGCATATATAATTTACTAGAGAATAAAAAAAAACATTTTAAAGTAATTTTAAATCTTTGTTCTTTGTTCCTTTTGTTTTGCTTTTTACTTTGCTCTTTAGTTAGGCCATGCTTTTTTTTTATAAAACTTTTATAAAAATTAAATTCATTCTTTTGTTATTTTGGCCTCATGTATATCATATTATAGATATTTATAATTGTAACAAATATAGCTATTTGGAAACAAATTAAATCTGAAAATAGATATCATTCCCAGACCGAAATTGAATTTCCAATATTGAATCCAGAAATATCTAGTCAAAAGGGTTTATTTAAATGTAGTAATCTATAAAAAAATGTTAGCAGACCTTTTAATTTTTTAATTAAAAAAAAAAAAAAAAAAAAAAAAAAAAGAGAGAGAGAGAGAGAAAACCAACTTAAATATTAATTAAATTTTAATCTTATCCATTTTTGGACTGCGCATGATTTAAAAGGCTGCATCTCAATTTTTTGTAAAAAGTAATACTTAGCTTATTTATCACTCTTTTTTTTTTTTTTAATCATCTATCAGGCACTAATTTTATCTCCATGACTAAAATATAAACCTTCATCACATGTTCCATTGATCGCTTTGGTCTTGAAAGCTGGCTGTAAATGTCAAATTCGATTTTATTTGATTAATCTCTCCTGGTAATCTAATTCCCAGGCTTTGCATTGAATCTGGCCGATAAGTGAGATCCGAGAAGATTATCTAATAAATTTGTTTTCTTTGTTTATATAATAATTTAAAAAATTGTCAACGTACAAATTAAAAAAAAAAAGTTATAATAATTAATGATGTATTATTAATTTGCTTTGATATATTTATATAAAAAATTACTAACTTTATAGATTATGACTGTGTAAATGATTAAACCATGAGAGTATGAATGATTTATAATTAATTATATCTAATAATAACAAATAAAAAATCTTTGATAAAAATAAAATATCAAATTTAATTAAATTTAAAGTTGACGCTTTAAAAACCCATAAGAATTGTGTTAATATTTTTTTAAAGGGTTTTTAATGGTTTGGCTTTTTTTTAAATTAATCAATATATATATTAATATTATAATATATATTGTAGATAATTAAGTTAGATGTAGATAAAACAGGCAGCAAGGCACTGTTTCTAAAACGGGTCATTTGAGCCCTATCTCAGATTCGCGCTTCTCTATTTGAATTTTTTATTTATTTTCATTGTTCTTGGCCCTCGTATTTTTCCATGATTCGGGATTGGCACTTATGCGACTGAAAAGAGTAACAACTTGGCCCGTAGTACAGCCTGAAGCTTGATAAAGGGCAAGAGATAAGATGGGCTGTAGATGCCATTCTTAGTACGGGTAACTCTTACTCACCAGAATGACCCGTGAAATTGTCCTGTAAAGACTCATTCGTCAAAATTCCACAATCTCAAATGATTACAATACTTTTCTCAAATATTAATACACAGCAAGTTAGAAACCCAAATTCTTCTTCACTAGTTGACTCGTACACCCGAGAATTTCCTCACGGGGCGCTTCTGCACTAAGTATGACTTTCCGGTGGCAATATGCGATGTACTCATCACATTCACTCACCACACATACGACCTATAATACAAACCAACGCTAATCCTGAACAGCGCCTGTGATGGACAAACTCGTTTTTTCAGGGGAGAAGGGTTAGGGATTTAAACGTATTAACATAAATTTTATTTACAGCCAATAAACTTTTAATTTTATACTCAGAATCCCACACCTGACAACCACGAATTACCCGAGCCAAGACGGACATTTCTGCTTCCACCTTTTCGTTATTTTAATAAAGATTGACTAGGATTATAATAAGCATCCTCTATATTCCATATCAAATATAAAATGGATAACTTTTTATTAGACTACATGACTCCGGGCAGGGCGTATCCAGCATGGTCTGGTCCAACTCAATACCCCTACACTAAATTTACAGAAAATTGAAAGAGAAAAACAAAGTATAAACATGGAAAATTTTTTGTTTTAATAATTTTAAAAAAATCTCGAGGAGAGAAGCCTGACAAATAAATTCCAACCAACTATGGAACTGATGAGAAGAGATGAGTAATAAGGACTTAATATTCTTGAGCCATTCTGGAAAGTCCAGAGGTATAGTTTGAGAGGTAGAGGAAGGACCTTTTCTCTCCAAGGGTGAACGTAACGGGGAAGTATTCTTGTGATTAGTTAGAATCTTAGGTCATTTGGCTCTCACAGTTTTGGAGTCGGGATAAGATATCTTGGCTTTCAGAAGGCTGAGTATAACAATATACAATACATATACACAATTATCATATGTCATTAAAATAGCTTTGAATCGCCCAGTTTAATTATTTTAAAATTTGAATTTTAGATTACGGCTTGGGAAAGTAATCTTTTCAAGAGAACGAGCCAAATTAAACAATATTTTTCAGGCTGGCCGCATTTACCAATATTATATCTTATAGATTTAATAAATTTTTATTCAAAAATAAAAGTAACTATACTTAGAGATTAATATAAAAGCTCCATAAAGGAACAATTAACAAAACAATTTTCAGGATTTGTTTAAAAATTTTATAAAATCATAAAATAACACAACACTATATTAAATAAATAATGATAAATAAAAATATGTTAAAGTTTTGATTATTATATTCTCATCTAACAAAATAGCTTGCCGTAGGTTGTCGACCCCTGGATTACTAGTATTGATATTTTATTTTATAAAAATATTTTTATACTTATATTTATATCTAAAAAATTTATATTAAAATAAAGTAAAGTAGGCACTAAACAATTTTTTGGGGGATAAGTATTAGCACATTTCAAAGATTAATTTCTAATAAATAATATATGAATTTTAGTCAAAATCGTTAGAGCGAATTTTGAGAAAAATCGAAAAAAAAAACTTTATAATTAAAAAGTGCATCAGTAAAGTACTAATACTCGTTTGCTCGAAGTACGAGCGATGAGGGTATCCAGTTTAAATATAAAATTTCAGCCTCGAACAGCTTTTTGAGAAATCTTGTTCAAACAGATAGACACACCATTGTGAGAGACCTATTTTTTAGATTCAGGGGCAAATCGCGTATTTATGTTGAATTTTTTTGCAATCGCAATACTTATTTCCCTATACTATATATTTGCAAAATAACTAAGAAAATATTAATTTTTTAATTATTAATCTTTAAATAATTAAAAAAAAAAATTTTATTTAAAAGAAAATAATAATCATATAAGGCTAGGTTTACTCAATAAAAGGATACACGAATAGCTTTTTTCACATTCCATTGTTTGAGATGTTGAGATTTTATTTAAAGCAAAACGTTGAGTAAATATATTCCCAAATTCAATCATATTAATTTTCGCCTGAAGTCAAGTCTATAGTAAATGTCTAATTAGAATCGAGTTCGTAAGCCAGCTCTTTTGAAAGGCCTGGATGGAAAAGGGGGAGGGTGAGGGGCCGGGGTGTCTTTCAAGTGTCAAATTGGAAAATTGATTCGCACGACTCGGGTCGACGCGACATCAAAGACATCAACCTGAGGGTTCACTTCAAACGGGGGAGAGTTTTCGACCAGTGAACAATTTGTTATCAATGCATATCAACACCCTAAGTGGAGAGTCTTCAGCCAAAATAAGGGGAAAACATACTAATATCAACTCCCTGGGTCATTTTAAATCAACTTTTCCATATTTCATACGAAATCTGCGAACCAGACAAGGAAGGGGGGGGGGGAGATCCCTTAGGAAAAATAGCCGATCGAACTTACCCGAAGGGCCAACTTTGCCGACCAATTACTAACAAATATAGGATATTGAATATAGGAGAGATCCTTAAATTTATAATTTTAATATTTTTTTGTCTATAATTTAATTAATAACAATTCATTTTAATTAGCATATTTATATATCATTAATTATTTGAATAAAATAATAAAATATATAATATAAATATTATAAAATAAGTGAAAGTAAAAATTGTTAAAAGGTATATATCTAAAGTACAGTATAATATTTAACATGCTTAAATAGGTCAATAAATGTTTCGGTACTTACAATGATATCTTACCAGAAAATACAGTCCCACAGTCAGGTAAATGTTCTGGTTCGTCTTGATCCCATGTTTCGATATTAATTAACTAGCCCTCGCGTTGTTTGTTCTTTTAAAATCTTGGGAAAAAAAACGAACAACTCCCACCACTCTCCGGGATAGTTATGCTAACCCTTTAGTATGGTTGAACTTTCGTGTGCAGGTGTGTACTCTAACGGGCTTTCTATTGACAGTGGGATACATAAATTCTTTATATTTCTAAAATTCTTAAACGTTTGATAGACTAAAATTTCTTAATTCTATATATTATGAACATGATTTAATTTAATGGCTTTACTTTTGTTTATTGATTTTAATCTCAATTAGCGGTGCTCCAAGTGCAAATTTAGATAATTTTTTAACAAAGTTGTAACAAATTGAGATATAAATGTGGTATATCAGAAGGCCTATTTTTTAAAAATAATAAAAATATATAGCTTATCTAAGAACAAAAATATTGTACCCCCTAATTATTGGATGTTTACCAAAAATCAATGAATTCAATTGTTCGGTAAAATCTGTTGCGTTCCAAATCAGTGATTCGTCAAGAATTTTTCTTTTTCATAATCGATCCATTTTTATTATTTTATTTTTATAAAGGAGAAGGCAGATTCACCAATAAGGATAGGCCTTTGGATGCTCAATAAAAACTCAAAATTGAGAGGTTTCGAACAAGTTTTACTAGTTTATCTTCAGTCCAATATGATCGTTGTTAAAGAAGTTTTGAGATTTAATACTCACTCACCAATGAGACTGTACTATAAATTAATAACATTGTCGCTTTTATATGTATACAATGTAATATGTATTTCAAATACAAGCTGACCAAAGGTGGTCAACCCAAATATGGGTGTAGATATAACGATCACATTGGACTGAAGAGCAACTAGTAAACCTTGTTCGAAACCTCTCAATTTTGAGTTTTTATTGAGCATCCAAGGCTAACTTATTGTTGAACCTACCTTTTCCCTATTAAAATTACATCACAGTAACAATTTTCTTCTTTTATGATTTTATTAAAAAATAAAATGATTAAAATGAACAAAAATTCATTTGAGTGGCTTTCTATTAAATAATATTAAATTTGAGATTTAAATCCGGATCTCTGAATCATTCATCAAACATCTAATTTTCTTTTTATTTAACAAGGGTATGACTCTAAATTGGGATTATTTTTCGTTAGATGAACTGAGGCAAAAGTAATGAAAATTAAATTAAACATCTCGAAATCTTTGATTGAATGAGAAATAAATTCGTGCTTGGAAATTATGAAAAAAAAAAAATTGGGGAAGTATTCGGTTATTATTCTAAATCATTTTTTTTCTTAAGCTTTTATAGTCATTTGAAGCCATTTATACTTATATTTATTCAAATAAATATAATTTAAATAAATTTTAATTCTCAGGACGCGAAGCGAACCAGTGAACATAAGGACATGAAGTGAGATCTCTTCCTCTGATCGCCGGTCTAAGTTCTAAACCGTATTTACCTATTTTTTTTTTTTTCAAGAAAATGTACATCCTTATTATTAAAATCAAATAAAAAATAAATATAGAGACGAAAAACGCACCTGGAGTATTTAAAGATATTTATACAAAGGGGGGAAGTTTTATCTCATATTTTATTAAAATTCAATGAAAAATGAGAAAATCATTAAAAAACTTGGGGTCAAATAGCTAATGTAGTTAGAGCATTATAAAAATCAAGGACGGACTAACGAAGCGCGGTATTTGTAGACTTTTCCTAAAAGAAAATGCGCTAAAAAAATTAAACGAGTCTTATCATTAAAAGATCATTTTTGAAATTTTAAAAATGGATACTTTTAATTAGAATGGGGCTATGCTTTAAGAAAACCTTTTTCACAAAAATTTACCAATTCCCCTTTCTTTAGTGTTCAGATTTTTTATAACTTTTTTTTGACTCTATCTGTATGTATTAGAAATTTAAAGATCCTTCGACTTTTTCTCAGATTAGATTAAATTTTTAAATATCTTTACTAAGAAATTTTTCAATATGTGATATATACATGTATAATATATATATTTTGTATATTTTTTCAAAGTAAATAAATATGATTAACTCTTTGTTTGTATGTTAATATGAATTATAAATTTCGTTTAATTTGAATAAAATTATTCTACTGAATTAAATATAAAAACAAAATAAAAAAAAGGAAATTTTTATCAAAGAAAACGAATAAAAACCGAATGTGAAACTCAAATTAAATTAATTTAAAATAGTGATTCAAATATGCAAAATTAATATATTCAAATGAATGAATTTAATAAATCCTAAAATAAATATTCATATATAATTAGATATAAAAATAATTAAAAGTCAATCATTGAAATATAATAAGCAACCTTAATGAGAACATTTTATTTATTTCTTTAAACAATTTATATAATATAATGGGAACAATTTTCCCTAAATATTATATAAATTCTATACTAACATTATACAAATTTCCCGATATTACAAACATGAGGCACTCGTGAAAATCGAACTCATACTCTCCCGAAAATCACGAGAGAACGTGGGTTCGATTCCCATGAGTGCCTCATGTTTTTAATATCGGGAAATTTGTATAATGTTAGTATAGAATTGATTAAAATTGAGAGGAAGAATTTATTTTAGAATATATTTACATTGGAATAATACCTTTCGATCATTGAATACTTAAATTAGTGTAATTGAATTGAAATATGTCTATTTGACCAGAATTTTAGATTAAAATTAAAAAAATTAATTTCAAAATGCCTATGATCTAAATCAGTGATGGACAACCTCAGGCCCGAGAGCCAACTACGATTCGCCCAAGTTCGAAATTTGGCCCGCAAAATACGAGGGTTATTCAAATTAAAACCTTAATTATTTGTAATGTGACAAATGAGAAAATAAAGAAAAATTTTACATATATCATTTTTCGACGTAGTCTCCATGATGTGCAATGCACGTTTTCCACGGCTTTGGAAGTGCATGGATAGAGAATTATTTTGGTTGTGACTGTAGCCACTCGTGCCCAGCGATTTTCATCTCTGCATGGCTTCTTCAACAGATGATTCACCGCTTTTAAACTTTCTATCATTCGTAACACGACAAACACGAATCACCGCTCTGCGCTTTCATGAATTTCAACTGGTTTAACATTCATTTGAATCAGCCTCGAAGTAATGCGGCTTTTTAGAAAATTAATTTTTATTTTATTTTGCTTGTATTGATATTTATATTTAGAGAAATAATTTTTCTCAGAATTTAGTATGATTTTATTTTTAAATACTATTTTTTTAATTTAAAAAATCTTAAAGAAAATTTAAGTAATGACTTTGTATAATTATATATTATCCCTTTCAAATATAATTGGACAACCTGTTCTTTGGTTTCGACTTAATGGATAATTAAAAGAATTTCATGAAATTCAATATCATCAAATTTCATATTTTACCTTCTATTAAATTTATTATTTTTGGATTTAATGTAGTTTTCCTAACCAAAGATACAGATTGTCCTATTACTTTTAGGGGGGGGAGGGGGTGTAGTATTTTTTATAATATTAAGGATATATAAAAAATATTGACTATTTAAAATAAAATTTCTTATTAAAGTTTCCGAAAAATTCTAGTCTTTGTCCAAATGGAGCATAGTCCTAATTAAAGTTTGGTTGTTTTTTGACTACCAAGTCTAAAGGAGCAAATTGAGTAGTTTTGGTTCTTGGTGAATCCAGCCCGCAAGTTTTCCCACCCAAATACATATAGATTATATCAATTTCCAATATGTGGGGGAAGGTAGAAAGACCTTAATAAATCTGTAACATTTCCTTACATAAATCAAAATAGATTTTGGGAATGATTTTACTTTTTTTTTTAATGAACTACAAAAAATATTATAATTTTAATTAAAATTTATTCGACATTATAAAAATAAATATCTACTTCAAAGATGAGATAATGCGTCTGTCGTCATGGGAGGGGAAGTCTATGTCTCTCTGGTAACTATATAGATGTCATCTTTGTCTAACAAAAATTTGAGTTTTCCAATCGTTTGTAGTATTTGACTTCATACTTCATGGGAAAAATGCACAAACTTGAGGAACAAAACACTTTCTTTTTTTCCCTGTTATCTTAACCAGCACAAAAGTCATTCTCAAAATTTATCTCAAGACATTGTTCACATGCCAAACCTTCATCTAATTCAATTTCTTCTTGATCTATTAATTGATGAATATCATTATCATTTGCATCTCTTCTGCTCTCTTATCTCACCGATTTTCAGTGAAATCTAATCGAAACTTTTTTATTTTTCTTTTGCTGCTTAAAGTCCTTTTCGTTTATTAGGCCTATCTTTTTTAAGTCTAAAAGAGCAAATTGAGACTTTTCTTCAATTTCATTTTTAAATTTGTCGGTTAATATTCTTGTCTCTCCTTTTTTATATTTGATAAGCAAGCAGTGTCCCCCTCAACAAAATTATGAAAGGCAAAAATTTATTTTTTACTTTAGAATAGTTAAAATATTTTTCACTCTCAAATAATGTGGTAATAATAATACATCAAAATGTCACTCTGGACAAGCTTAGTGAGAAAATATTACCCTACAAAAAAGATTCGACTATATATGGCAGTCGAGTCCAGAATGACCCAAGGTACATCCGACCAAAGGAAGAAAACACCTTCCCCTATAATTAAAGACTGAAAATAATCAGTGCGATTGAGTTTAATAAAAATGAATAATTATAAGAAAAATGTTATCACTGTATTCAGATAATGGACACGATTTAATTTTTAGTTTCTCTTTAATAAGTTTTTAGGTGATCCGCATGAACAAATTTCTATTTGAAAAAAAATTTAGTTAATCTGATAGGACGAGAAAAATCGCATTCGTAGTGTATTAAATGTAAATTTATAGGTAATAGTAAAATTATATTTTATATCAGTGTTTCCCTAATCATGGTCCGTGGTTCAGTATATCTTAGGAGAAAAGAATATCTGTCTTCAGAAAATTTAAAGAATGATTACTATTTTCAACAGTTTACAAGAAATTGGATCATCGTCTATATAAGTCAACTCAAAAATCTTAAATTCATAAGAGGTGCTTTATTTATATGATAAAACACCCACGGACGTAGGTAAACCAGAGATAAAGTGGATTCAACTCCTGCGAGTTTTTTTCCAATTTATGGGTTTAAGGTAAATATTCAAAGATCAAGAAATTGAAATATCACACTAGATATTTTAATTTTTTGATAAATTGAATTATGAATTTCTAAGTATTCAAATTCTTCATGAGAATGATCTCTGGAAGTTAATTTTTAAAAAGTTGGGTGATTTGTATACTTTTGGTAGCAAAGATCAAGAAACTGGTGCCACAGATCAAAAATTGGAATTTAGTGAAATGCATAATTTAATTTACAAAAAATTGAGATATACTTGGTGTTGCTTGCTCTGTCACGATTTTATTACTATACTATTATTAAGGATAAATACTCCCAAAAATATTGCTGAAAAATCGCTCCTGAAGATATGTAAATTACTTTTATTATAATCGTAAATAAAATGACAATGCCCAATAGCGCAACTTGACACTTGATAAAAAAAGACACATAAAAATAAATATAATTTTAACCTTGGTGAAGCTATACTCACCAACTGTGAATTAAATTAGTGAAAATTATTTATTGAATAATAATTTAATTAGTAAAGATTTGTATAAAAAAATTATTAGAAAATCTCTTTTCACTAATTGCAGCAGGAAATATTCAATTCAATCAATTTAAATTTTTTATATAGCAGGCTTTTACCGTCGAAGGGACGTTATTTTAACCTGGATAAATTAGTCTTTTTAAAGGAGGTTGTTCATTTGATGAATAAAAATCATTCGTGAATTTTATCGAATTAATAATAATTTTTATAAAGTAAATAAATAAAATAAACAAAGGTGAATGAACTTTTTAAAAATAAACAAACACCTTTGCTAAAAGATTTTTCTTCCTGGATTCTATATTATTTATCATGGAAACAAATAAAAAAATATGGAAAAAAAATAATAAGAATGATGAAATGAGAAAGTGCGATGGAAGGAAAGCCAGATCTTGTGATGACAAAGTGTATTTCTACCGCAAACCCCAAAACACATAAATTCCATTATTTGCAAAAACATAATAAATCACTTTTCCAACTTAGATACAATGGATCGAAAATTAAGCTACTTATACACGAGCCATGGTGTCTGATTGATCTTGGCGAATTTATCTTGTTTTCAACCTGCCTCCCTCCTCTTTTATTTCGCTCAAATATATTATTATTTGTAGAGGTATTTGATCGTTTTGTCAACATGTGGATTATATTAACATTGTTTGATAAATTGGAATTCAGAAATATTATTTTGCATATAATTAAAATTAGAAATAAATTATCAGAGATTCAATAAACATATATTTTATCAAAGATGGTAATATATGTCGGCTTATGCTACTCCAATAAAAATCCAGTAGGTGGTTATTCCCTTTTATATATTCTAAATAAAATGTTTTGACTTTGGAATTTGAAAATTAGCCAGGAGGTATATTACAATGTGAGGATTGAGGTGGGGGTGGGGATTCTTTGGAAAATATAGAAAAAATTTTATTTAATACAAGGCATAAGTGATGTTTTCAATCGAATTTCTCAAGAAAACCCCTGAGGGGAATGGAAAACAAAAATCAAATTCAGAGAAAATTTATAAATATTTGAAATATATAATATCCTCTAAAAAGAAATAATCTCAAGAACGCACTCCACTACAATTTTAACTCGAAATAAATTATTAAACAAATGATTTATTATTGCTTTCATAAATCTTTTTGGATTGCAAATCGCTATTAGTTAGATGAGTTTTTAACTAATTTCCTTGTGACATCATTTGTAATTTTTCTTAATGAATTCAGTCACCAGAGAATTTAAATTAGGGGGAGGAAATATATTCGAGTTGGATTTAATACAGATGAGTGTTAAAATATTATTATGGGTGCCATGCCTTCCCCTCTGCCTCAAGTCAAAGGGAATCGACAAGAGATGAGTGCCTCAATCTGTTTATATAATTTACAATATATACCTCTTACCACGAATTTTTCATACTACTTGACATTGATTCTTACTACAACTTCTTACTACGACTGAATTTCATTCATACGCCGCTAGTTGGCGCTGATCGCACACGTTCAGTGAACTGATTCATGTGTTCATCTTGGTGTTTCTTAAAATGAGTATTTTTTTAAAACAAGCTCGCACTCGAAAGAATAAAACTCGTAGTAAGAGGTATTCTTCTATATGATAATAAAGATAATTTTTCTGTCCGGATCTACAATAATCACATGTAAAGTGTTAATAGGAATTAAAATTATAAAATTATAAATATTACTCTAAAAATTAGAAAGTTCTTAAGAAATTAGGAGAATAAATTTATTAAATTTTATTTAAATATTTCTATTATGTTAAATAAAATTTGTCAGTAAAAATTTTAAATTTGGAATTGAAGTGGAACAGAATTTCAACAGCAATGTATGTACCCCAAGAAAACTTTAAAAAATAAAGGGAGTTGTTATGGGATCTGTTTAAATATTATAATTGAATCTTTTACTGTAATAATTAATATTATTAATATACTCATATAATTATATATTTATACATCTAAAATCTTTAAATCTCTCCCATAGAAAGGACTGTTTTCCTCCAAGGAAGAAGTGGGAGGGTGAGAATCAATTCTGCAGATAGTAAGATACTAAATAAATATTGACTAATAATTAATTTAACGTCTGTCTAAATCATTGAATCGTTATATTAGACTTTTAATAATCAATGCAAATGTATTAAATTCTATCTATATATAACCCAAATTTCACTCATTCATAAATTCATAATAGCCTAAATCCGGGAGTCCAGCTGGTGAAGTCCTGGCTAAATCCAATGCCCGTGGAAGGCCTTTTATACAAGAAATATTTGTAATCGCTTTTCTATTTAAAAATGCTTAGTTGTTTTTGTGTCATTCCTATAACAAATGTTTCTCAGAATTTTGTATTTATTTCGCAAAATTCATTAATTTATAGTTGGGCTTTTTTTTTTTTTTTGCAAATCTAGAAATATTATCCCTTTTCTAAAGATATGACCTAAAAATATTTACAATTTGATTTTAAGTGATTTTTACTCCTGTGCTCTTTATGGTTTATAGGTTTTTGTTTTGAAAAATAATCTGAATGTTTTGGTGGAGTTTTGAGACATGAAAAAGTCAAATAATTTTGGGTCGACTCTCATTTATTCCAGGTCTCTTGTCAATTTTCAGTTGTGCCATTAAAAAAGTTTAATTGCTAAATCCCAAATTTATTAAATTTATTTAGAATACCTCATATTATGATATAATTATCTTAATTAATATATTATATTATTATATCAAGTAAAAAAATAGGTAGGCTGCAAAGGTTCTCTGTGTCTATTTTATTATTCAATATAAAATTTCACTTCCTCTTATGAGATTTTATTTATTAGGAATGCAACAGTAATAATCGTAAAAAATTCGATTTGCCCATTTCATCAAATCTTTATCCTCTTTCGGTCTCAAGAGCCCCATGGATATGCTATGATGCTTATAAACTAGCTTGCAACATTTTAAGACTTTCCGGTGAGAAAACTCAGTTTTAGAATTAATAATTAATTAATATTGAAACTCTTAAGAGGAACTAATACAAGTTGAGAAAGGTTACACGTAGAATCGAAAGCATTTTATGGATGAAGTTATAGGATTGAGGATTCTCAAAATGGATGAAGAATGGATTCGAGAAGGACCTAAGAGGGTGGAAATGATTTGCACCTTGTGGCCATTTCCGGGTCTTTTGAATTTCAATGCTCTTTTTTCTCCACTATTCTTTCCAATTATTTCTTAAAGATATTTTGCATTTAGAGACAGGGGAAAAACAAATATTATGGTTCACTTTTTATTATTCCTTTTGAATCTTCTTAATAAAATCTTAATTTTATTTTAGACGTTAAAAATACAGGCATACTTCTAAAATATTTTATTAAAAAGATAGTAACTTAATTAATTAATTGGCTCTTTGATCAGAGATCCCAACAGTATTCAAATTAAAAATTTCTGAAAAAAAAATTCAAATCGAGGCAAACAGACAAGAAAAGACATGCGTGCACTACATTAGACTCATTAGAGTCTACATGTCTCAGGGCTCGCATTTCGCTTCGAGTCGAGTCTTCCAGGCCTTTGCTTTGACAATAACCATTTTAAAAACAAATTAATTTCAAAATTTTATATTAATATATTAAGGATCAATTTTTATTCCTGGTCAACTGTCTTTCTTCATAGTTTTGAAGATGGGAAAATAAATTTTGATAAATCATGTTATGATTATGAAATTGCAATACAATTTTATTTTTTGGATAACTGGGGACTTCAAGTATTAAGTTTAAGATAATTACATCAATGAATTCAATTGTTAAAATTATTTACCATTGCCTCGCTTAATAATTTAAAATTATAAATAAATCTTTTTGGCATAGATTAATAGGACAGTGATTTAAAAGCTGGAAAAATTTTGCAATTTGTACAATTAATGCTCTATCGTGGCATATTAAACAGAATTTTTTTTCTTTTTACATTTAATAATCACTTGAAGTTTTTTTTTAATAATTTAATAATTTTTAAATTTTTTTATAAAAATACAAGTATGGGAAGCGGCTTTTGCAAGAATATAGTTAAATATCCACAAAAAGGATATTCAGTAATCCCTCTGAACATGTACGAGGGTTCGTATATTCCAAAAAAAAGAATCTGGTAAATTAAAAATATATTACATCTCACCAACTTAGAAAATAAGTGTCTCCATCATCAATATAAAGTATTAATGAATTTTCTATTTATAAACAGACAGAAAAGGATAGAATTAAACGAGATCCTGTCATTGTTTGGAATACTTGAGCGCATTTTTCTTTTTTCAATTATATATACCAAAGAGAAATTAAATTTAAAAATTTTATTAAAATCCGATGAAAAGCAGAAAACTCATTTTTCTGGAGGGGTAGAAACCACCCCCTGAGATATTAAATGTTATTTTGGAATCATTATTGGCCTTCAGGATATTCTTTATCCAGTAATATTAAATCTACTATCCTTTTTTTTCTTTTCTTGCCTTTTTCCTTCAGTGGGGTCTGTATAAAAACTAAAGCCGGCCTGGCGCTTGGTGAGGAGGGAGAGGAACCTGGCATCTAGGGGCTAGAAGAAATGCCAGTCTTGGCTCGCATGACCCGTACTCGCCATTCGCTTACTCACCAGGTTTGATTCCCTGAGTGAATTTATCTACTAGCATACCAAGGAATATAAATTATCTTCCAATGGAGGTTTCTTTTTCGTTACATTATCATTTTTAATATTCATTAACAAATTTAAAGTAAATATATATAAGTAAAATATTTTATTTTTAGTGATCGCTAAAGTTTTAATTGCCTGGATTAGTTTATAAATGTATAAAATATAATGTAAATTTTTTATAACGTTGTAGAGAAGAGTTTTCGACGTACTACAACTAGTCTGAATTGTGTTTATTTATTTGTTGTCCTATAAATGTTTAAAGCACGTTAATGAGAGAGCCTGGCTGCTCCCCTTTATTTACATTCCACTGTTGTTCCCCCTCTCATTCTTTAATATTAAATAAAGTTTAAAATGACAATCATTTTGATGCCAATAGAGAGACAGAATGGAGCACAAGTTAAATTCCCTTCTCAATGATAAATTTAACACATCACAATTTGTCTTATACTCATATTAAACTAATATCTATGCAAATTAGGCACATAATTGTGGAAACTAATTCACATTCCTACTCACTGACTATTCAAGCTCATATAATGAAAGTTAATGAAAATCTATTTATCTAATTTCAAACTTGACCACTATATTAAATAAAGTTTTCCATTGTTTATAAATGCACTATTATATATTAAAATCATTTATTAATATTTACATTACATATAAATTTAAAGCCAAGAATGCTTCATCTTGTAGAAACAAAATACAGTTAATAGTCTCTTATTTATTCATCTAATTTTATATATATATATATATATATTATTTATTAAATGAAACAGTCATTTTCTAAGTACGTATACTACGAAATAATCATTTTCATAAGAATCCATATATCTTTACATCTTTTCTCTTCTCTTAAGCTGGTATTAATGACTTTTATAAATAAATAACTGGAAAATTTTATTTTATATCAAAATGAATTTAATCTTCCTTTAGGTTTGATGGCATTTCCCTTGGTTCTGAATGGTGTAATCATGTTTATTTAATTAAGTTAGGAAGTAAACAACTCAGAATATTTAGATATATTTATTGTTTCCGGATGAGTGGGGACCAGTTTCAAATTTTTTAGTAATTTCAAAACATTGATACTAAAAAGTCATATTAAAATCTAGCCAATGGGAGAGCAAGCGAGCTCAACTCGGTGCCAGTCTCAAGCCTGGAAAAATGGGGAGTGTAAGCTGTAGGAAGGGTATCCAGCTGTAAAAACTTCTTGCCAAAACTAAAATGAATCACAATCAGATTATATGAGAAAGAAGAAGTGAAAGAGTCAAGTTTAAAGTTCACATCTAATTTATACTTTAAAACCAAGGTTGCTTAATTTTGTAGAAATAAAATAGAATTTTTGGTCCCCCATTTATTTCTCTAGCATTTATGACGTATAAAACTGTTCATTTTAAAAAAGAAATATTAATTTAAAAAATTTAGTTGTGTTTAATTTTCAGTAACCAAACACAAACGCCATGATATGATATTGTACGTAAAAATAAATACAGTATTATTAATTAATGTGGATTTCAAGGTAGTGTATAGCTGATAAGAAATAAATGGACAAGTTTCAAGAATGAACAATACATATGATCACAAAACTTAACATTTATATATAAATAAACTCATAATGTTATTTTTTTACATTTTACAAGTGTTCCATATATTTATCCTTAATGATTCTGCAGATTTCAAGTCTAAACTCAAGTACTTTTCGATATTAAATGTGACTAACAATTTATTCAAAAGTATAGTAAAGAGTTCTTTAGGTCTTCTGGTAAAGGAGACAAAACTAAAATTTACATATAACCAACACAAAAAAAATCGAATGGGTATAAGTCGGAGAAGCTTGGAGACCATGACAGGAATTTTTTTGATGATCTCCAATAAGACCGCTCCATCAATTTCCCAATCTAGTGTTAGTCTTATGAAAGAACAAGAATATTATCTGAAAGATTCCGTGTTTGTGCCTCCTTTACTAGCAAAACTAAAGAACAATCACTGCTTTTGAACAAATTGATAGGACATTAATTATCGAATGTAGAAAGAAGTTGATTATTGAATTGATATCTAAAAAATCATTTACGGTAACAAAACATATGGAGCACTTGTGATATATAAAAAAAAATTTTATGAGTTTAATCATTGTGATTACATTTTTCTAAAAGTGATCCAGAAGGCATACATAAACCTAACTAAAAATTAATATATTTTTGATTGATTATTATTTCTCGTTCATCTGTTCGGAATTTTTAAGTCTTTAATTAAAATATATTGACAATTAAATTTAACACAATAATATAATAACGTTTTGAATTATATTTTCATTTTATTATTAAAAAAACAATATTTAACGAAATAATAAAAAAGCGCAATTTGAAGTATTTATCTATAAATAAAATTAATACCAAATTATTTTTAATTGTAAAAAAACTTTTTTTTAAATTTTGAAAATTGTGAGAAATATTTTCTTTATTAAATAAATCAAAAGGGTTTTATTTAACACTATTTTTTGGTATAAAGGAAAAAATTTCTGAGTATCCTGAGTTCAACACCCAGTGATTTGTCGTTAAATCCCTCCAACAACAAATACTTATTTTGATTAAACAATCAGCTTACACTATGTCTTACGAACGAAGCATATATTAGAATTTCCAATCAAAAGAATCGGTAAATCATTTGTTCAAAAAAATTTATAAAACTAAGAAAAAAATTTGATAAAAAACGTAAAAAGACAATCTAATGCTTTCTTACTATTTTTTTTGAAGATGACAGAGCGAATAAGTGAAAAAATTTAAAATAATAATAATAATTTAAAAAAAAGAATCAACATTTTTGAATATAAGAGTATATGGTTGTAATAAAAGTCATATAGAAACTTCAAAATCATTAAGATGAAATTAAACACAAATTACAAGCTCCGTCATTTTAGTTTTGAACATTCAAAAATCTTCCGATATTTACTAGTTTTTTTTTTTTTTTTTTATTGAATTTTAAATTATATATCTATTTATATATTCATATTTTTTTATTCTTATACTAGAAACATAATTCGATTTAAATGATAATAAAATTATATTAATATAATTTATTAAATAATCTATTAGTAATGTATATACTTTTAATTATATGTATATGAGGTGTTTGTAAAGTTAATTATTCTTTAACTCAATTTTTTATTGAGTAATATTGCATTATTTCATTATCAAAGTGAAAGATAATTTTTATATTATAATAATTAATATAAAAACAGTTGGTTCGCTCTGTGAAATGCTGAGGTCGATAAATTTCACAAGAGAAAATACCTCGCTAAAATTTATAACCCGATATGTCATATCAATTCTTAACTCTTTATTAATAAAAATTTTATGAGCCCTCTTGAGACTTGTCAGAAGTGTAATCTATTGAGTGGAAATTTTAGCGGATTGATTTAGATCTATTATTAAGGAAGCAAGAAATATATTTCGGATATTAAATTGGATTTTGTTTTCATAGGTCATTTTATTCATTTTATTTTGATAATGAATAAAAATCAACAGAAGTTACTTGGGTTAAAAAGAAAGAGCAGAAAGAAAAAAATCACACCAAGATATTTTCTATAAAATTGTTTGAATTCTTGATATTTATTTTTCGAGTCACACATGTAATTTTTACTAGAATGTATTTGATATTGCATAGTAATAATAACACTTCAATTTTGATTACTATAAATATATGAGATAGTTTTATTGTATATATATAATTAATTTAAAACAGGACAAATATTTTATGTTAGTTATATAGAATTATATTAATAAAGAAGATTCTAATTCTAATCTAAGCAAGTCTATTTAATAGTAATAAACAGAGAGCGTAAATATAATTATAATAATGAAGAGTTATTTGAGTATTCAATTATATTTTATGTAACATTGCATCATATTAATTAGAAAAATAAAAGTGAATATGTCACATTCAAGACGCAGAGTTAAATTAATTAAAAATATATCACTGAAATGCATATGTAAAATTATTCTGAGTTGTTTACTTCCTAACGTAATTAAATTAACATGATTACGCCAATCAGAACCAAAAGAGATAGTTAAAGCTTAAAGGAAGATTTAATTTATTTTAACATAAAAGAAAATTTTCCGGTTATATATTTATAAAATACATTAATACCAGCTTAAGAATAGAGAAAAAATAATTCTATGGATTCTTTTGAAAATTAATATATCGTAGTATACATACTTAGAAAATGACTGTTTCATTTAATAAATAACAATGAAAAAGAGCGATTTAAAATGCGCTCTGATTTTGAATCACTCGCCATTTTTTTTTTTTTTTTTTTTTTTTTTAAGTTAAACTAATTTTAAGACCAATTTCTTATAAGCGAGTGTTTTTTTGTTTCTTACCATGGAACGGTATACTACCGAAGAATGCATTTTAAACGTGTGAAAAGATTTTATTAAAGTCCACTCTGTTTAATATTGCCTGTTGAGTCTGTTTCCGTGATCATGATTCTGTGAACTCATTACGTATGACAATTGCAGGAAGTCATCTGACAGTGCAAAATTTTTTTCGTTTTGATGAAACGTTTTCACGATTAAGACCCGTTGCTCGGTAGTGTACTCAATAATAACAAATAGGAGTTATGTAAGATTAGAAAAATGATAAAAACTGTGTTGTCAACTGAACAACAAAGAATGGTGGGTGATTCAAAACTGACTGGCTTTTTGAATCATCTTTAATGTTTATTTCAAAAATTCAAAAAATTTTAATATTATTAAAATTTTAATATTAAACTATTGGAGTGGGGTGAGAACTAAAAATAATAGATGCAACTAAGAGAGGATGCAAGAAACCCCGTTATAGTCAAGACGTTTGATGAAAATAATGGAGGAGGGAAAACTGGGAGCAGAAGAATTCCTTGGGTAACTCGTAAAAACCATCGCACTCACCAAAATATGAGCCCCTGGGCATAAATAATTTGAAATATAAAAATAAAATTTATATTTATTTGTAAAAATAAAAGAGGTTGTGGCGTTGCATTCAAAGTTATATTTAAAAAATTCCAATTTAAAAGAGCAAGGTAAGTTGTCTTGAGGTGGAATTTGTTAAGTAAAAAAACTAAGAAAGGTATTAAATTTTTAAATAAAAATTAAATTCTTATTAAAGTATGATAAAATAGCACAAAGACACCTCCAAAGATTTTGTCGGAAACATTAAACTGAACATGTGGAGCAAATAATGAGAGGAAAAATAACATTCATTTTATTAATTTTTAAGTACTTTTATATATATATTTAATAAATTGTATTGTATAAAATAATAAATTAATAACAAATAAAACATTATTAAAATTATCCCATCAAAGTTTAGTTTTAGAATCAATATCAATAAAATATTAATTAGAATACAAATTGAAGGTAGAATAATTAAATTTCAGTTAATGGATTTGAATATGGAAATCTCAACTCCGCTTCCATAAGGTAATAAGGAGACCGAAGAAGATGAGAAATTAGGTGCCACAGAAGAAGTTGGGAACTATTTCACACATCGCGTGAGGTGCAGCGCCTTGAATAAAGAATATTTTATAGAAAGGATTTATTCTGTGAAATTTTATCTTTCTTTTCTTGCTATATTTAGAGCAGGGCATTTTAGTCCTTCTGAAAAACTGGAAGAAACAAGACTGGCAAGAGAAAGGAAAGAAGAGATGTCAGTCTTTACTCAGGTAACTCATGATCCACAATTCAGATATTGTACTAGCCAGTTACGAGTCTTTTGGTGTTCTTCAACTAACAAACAAAAAAATATTCATTTACCTTATCCTTATCCAACCTTGGGATTTCGATCTTTTCTATAAAAAGGAACAAATGGCAAATTTATGATGTTCTAAGTGCCTGTCAATTTTTCATTTAATCAGAAAATAAAGAAAGTTCGGTCATTAAACCAAAAAAAGATTTTTATTTTTTAGTCAGCGTTTAGGAGTGAGTTCCTTTCTCTTAGAAGAGAAGAAGAGGAAGGAAGCCATCTTTTATATACAATATCTAACCTATTTTAAAATATATATTATAAAATCCAAAATATTAATCACCACCAGAACTTGAAGTTATTTTTGATAATATTTTTGGTCTTGAGAAAGAACGTAACAGGCTTCCGAAAACTATTACAAAAATTAAACTTTTTTTTTGCTTTACTGGCTGAATCTTTTTTATTTCCTGATTACGACTGCATGTGGCCACAACATCTTTAACATTTTAAATAGTTTATATAATAAAAAAAAACAAATTGATCAAAAATTATTTGATTTAAAAATAGAAGGGGGAGGAGGTTCCCCATCCAAAGGATTCATGCTATCAGCAGATAGGCATTTAAAAAGGAGATGATGTACTGAAATTTACACTCTTTTAATTTAAAATATATTAATTTTGCAAAATTTTAAAAATTTAAGCATTCAGAGAGTCCGACTATCCACTACCTTATTTACGGCTCCACACCAGGCTATCAGAGGTTCCTTCCAGATTTTATTTATTTATTTAAAAGTTGTGATAATTATATTAGTTGAAAACACTTTTAGCTGGTCGATATGAATATGATGCAAATGGCAACAATATCATCTAAAATGGCACTTATAACGGTTTATTGTGCGGTTGGATTTACACAAATGGATTTCTTGTTCCGGCTTCACATGCACTTGAGTGGGTTCTTTATGATCATTTGGATCGCCATATAACAACCCCAGCTGGTGAAAGAGGGTAGATAAATATTTAAAAGTAATTTTATGCTAGGTAAATATAAATGAAGATGCGATGGCGTCATAAGAGTTACAAAAATAGGGGCCAGAGTAAAATGGATAGAGGGGAGGAGGGTGAATGCTTTCTTAAATAAAATATAATATTAAATCAAAGTGAGCGATATCAGAATTAATATAAAGGTATAAGATATATATACTAGCAGGTGCAATAAAAAACCTTGAAAGAACATTGTTTGTTATTTTTAATAGTGAGAAAACAAGTTTCTAAATAATTATTATAAATTAGAAAAAAAATAAATATTTAAAATTTTATTTTTCAAAGAGAGAAACCGTGGCATATTTAGGGCAAAAGTGACAACACTTGAAGAAATTTGCAAAAAAAAAAAAAAAAAATTGTGAAACAATTACAAAATTAAAAAATTTTAATAACAATTTCGAATAAAAATAAAAAATTGAAAAAAAAATTCAGAACTCCGGATAAAAAGGACAATTTTCGGTCTCTCCTCTCCCAACTTAAAGGAAATTTTAATCCCACTATTAAGAACTCTAAAAAATTTCATGTTAAATAATAAATAAATTAATAATGAAAACATTAAATTTGAATCATCCTAGCCAAATATCAGAATTGTATAAAAGAATTTTTCATTGAAATCAAATGAATAATTATTTTATAATTTTAGATTAAAATATTGATATCTTTTATATATCTGATATATTATTTTATTTAACGAAATTTAAAAAGTTGAAAATTAGTTTTCTGAAAGAATAATTATGGTAGTTACAGTGTTATAAAAAAGACATTTCTATTTTTGAAATTTTCTGGCAAATTTATATTTCCTTTGAATAAAAACATAATAAACATCTCATTTTGTTGCTTGAAATATTCATAATCTCATTTCAGACGAGGAAATAGCGTATAACATTGTTGGTCAACTTGACATCAATTTTAAACAAAACTTCCCCTTCCAGGTGATTCCCCTTTTTCCCCTTTCTAGCCTTTGGCGACATATAGTCTACTTAATAACTAGTTTTTGCCAATTCGAAAAGTTTACATAACTCTTACTCCCACCTTATCTGACACTTGGTTTAACTTTGAAGATCGTTTAAGACATGTTCCCGAGGGATTAATATGAGTGAATGCTAATTCGATGCAACGCCATTAGACCAAAGCAAACCAAGAACAAAGACGAACTGTTCCTTTACGAATCGATTCCAGGGAGAAAAAAAATACACCCCAATCCAGAAATAGGAAATGTTTGAATTCTTACTAAGCTCAACTGAAATTGATCAAACAGCGGAGGTGGATTCAGTCGCGATTTACAGGCCAATAAATTAATTGCGTGTTCTATATCTTATCTTTTTATTTCAATTGATATTATTACAAAAACTTTGTCAGAATAAAAGTTAAAAAAAAAATTTAAAGTTTTTATAACTATAAATTGAAATTTCAATCCTTATCTATCATGTTTCAGTTACTAAGGAAAGCAAATTTTTTAGAATTTTACACTAGGGTTGGATAATTTCGTTTTGAACGTCGTCTTTAACTCAGCTAATTGGTTTTTCAAATTAAATTAAATTTTGATTCTCTATTAAATAGGATAGTCGAGGGGGTGTCACCAAATTACAATAATAATCTCTCATTAGCTTGATTCCTTTGATGTGTTTTCCCTCATCATTATTAATTCCTTCTTTAGTTATTATGAATATAATTTTGATTATTCTTAGTTAATTATGCCGAATTAAAACAAAGAAGATGAATAATTATCTCTTACTAATATTAAAAATAAATAATATTGTATTAAAAGTAGCATAGAAAATTTTTATATTCTAAATATTTTAAAAATTAATAATTATAAATATAATGAAGAATATTAAACTTTTAAAAGTATCTTTACAATGAAAATGAAACTGTGATAGCACTTTTCATCATTTAACTTTTTGTAATTGCCCAAATGACCTGACCAGAAATAGTTCGTATATATATATAGTGTAGGTTAAGTCTTTTTTGGCATCGGAGGCCATTTAGACTCCGTATTTATTTATTGAAATTAATTGATAGCCAATACAATTTAAATAAATTTTTTTCCCTCAGGACAGGAAGCGAACCACTGACCTTTGGTACGTGAAGCCAGACCTCGAGCTCTGAACCATGGGAAAAGACTAATAGTTCGTAGAAATGCATTATACTTCCCCGAACCGGAAGTGGGTCACGTGACCATCAACTAAAAATTTCTCAAAACAAAGAGGGGTTAAGCCATTTTAACGAATTTTTTCAAACTCTTAATGAGATGAGTCCATACCTGACTTCGACTAAGCTCTTTGACAAATAAAAAAAATCGCATGAATCGTTTTCGTTAAGCCTTTTATTAGATGGCACACATCCGCTACCAGGTCCCTCTAAGATTCGAAATCAATTCACTTTAAATTTAAGATTGAATTTAAGGCAATTTTTTAGTTTTTTAGATTCATATAATTTCGTGGCCCCTCTTTTTAGATGAGTTATTTAGTTTAATATTATAGGTTTGCTTTACTAACTAATGAAAATTTTTATAAGATATATTAGTGCCTTGGTTAAGGACAGTAATTACTTTACGTACATTTTAACACTAAATTCTTCAGAGGAATTTATTCAAATTAAATTAGAATAAAATATGGGAAAAAAGGTAAAATTTTATTTATAAATTACGGTAATGCAGAAATAGTTTAAAAAAAAAAATATTGATATCTCAATTCTTTTTAATTGAAGAGAAGTGGCCGAGCGAATTTTGGGGCGACCTATACGACAGATATGCGCATTGGTTGCCTATGTTCGATGCAGAAGCCTCTAGCCCAGTGGCTCCGTTTTCGTTTAATTCCTTCTTTTCAGTAAACTGCAGAACTTCCCCCTTTCCAAGTAAGAAGAAGGTCGCAGTAAAATAACAATAATAATAAATAGTTGGAATGAATAAAGGTTTTTTTTTTATTAACTTAAGTACCAAATTCAAAGGGGATTGTTTAAACGGTTAGGTTAACTAAAAAAAATACATCTCAAAAAATAAATATAATTAAATAAATGATTTAAAAACATCATCCTATTATAATTAAAAATAAAAATTATTATTTATGATTAAAAAAAAGGCAAAAATAAAGTTTATAATGAAAATTATTTTATTTTATTAAGCATCTCGACATATATATATATATATATAGAGAGAGAGAGAGAGAGAGAGAGACACTCGCAAAATACAGACTGGAGCAGAGGTTCCCAATCAATGGGGAATTTTAGTGCTTCAGGGAGGAATCGAGATGCTTAATAAAATAAAATAATTTTCATTATAAACGTTATTTTTGCCTTTTTTTTAATCATAAATAATAATTTTTATGTTTAATTATAAT
>JAAAKE020004009.1:0-11202 GCA_010014785.2 Anisolabis maritima
TCTAATTTGTTAACAAATTGAGTTGTATGATGTCATTGATGGCAGTTAATTAGCGCAAAGTTTGTTCTAATTGTTGACGTCTGTCACATATTTTGTGTATTTGTCGCCTGATAGATACTTACTCTTATAAAAGCATGAAAAATATAGAAAACAAATTTTTTTTAGACAAAGAAAGATGAATGAAAAAAAATTGTTAATACCATTATAACTATTATCATCGAAAGCCATCGATACTGATTTTTCGCTATTTATAAATGCATAATATATAGTCAAAATGGCCTTAGAAGCCGAAAAATCATAATATATAATTTATCATTATTATATACAGTCTAAGTCTTAAGGCAATTATTCGTTTTAAGATAATGCTTTTCAGCTTTTATCAAAAGAATTCCTAACACAAACCATCAAATTAGTCTTATGGTAAAATGTTAAACCTGAAACCATGATCGCTGTGAAAAACAGAATTAATCAATTTTTGGCGAAGAAAAAATATGAAATCAGCCGCGCTTGCTTACGATTTATTTCTCATTTTTTCTCGATTATCCGGACCTTAATCATTCGTAACCTCAATTATCAGGACTTGAAGAGTCTATTTTTTTTTATATTTGAATAAAGTTGTAGTTTGTAGTTTTATTCCTAATTAAGCTGGGTGCAGTTTCTATGGGATTATTAAATTTATTTATTTATTTTTGATATGGAAGCATAATTATAATTTTAATTATCCTAAAAATTCTTTCTTGACATGTGTTTGATAAAAAGAGACGGAAGAATGCCAATCTAAAATAACCTTTGGTATATTTTCTATATTAAAATAGGAATAATTGATATTTTATTTTAATTTGAAAAGTTTGCCCTTAGAGCAGAGCTAAAGCTTTTACTTTATGATCTAGGGTAATTCGCTTCCCTGCTTGAGCGATAAAATTAATTTAAACCATATTGAGTACCAATTAATATAAATAAATATGGATGGAGTCAGACTTGAAAAATGAAATTCCCATTCTTTTTTATCATGTTCATTCATGTAGGTCAAAATAAATGTTAATCTTTCTGGACACAATTTAACCTTGAGAAAAAACCAGTGGGGCGGGGGGTCGAATCGAAAAGTAGCGCACAATATCCGCCTCCGCTGGAAAATATAAATAAATGATCATTGGCCATTGAATTTCTCCAGGCAGTTGTTTTATGTTTATGTCGATCGACTGCCAGGTGTAATTTTACACCAGACTTAAGTTGTAAATCTTAAAGGTAACCCGTGTTTATGTAATTAGAGCCTGAGTGCCGCCTTCAGTGGCTCCAAAAACGAAACCAGGGGTCATCGCTCGTTTTAAGATCAGGTCGATTTAATTAGGGGAGATTTCAAATTATAGTGCTAAACAAGAGAGAAGAGAGAGAGAAAAAATATCATCTTGACTTATTATTAATTTGCCATCTTTTGTAATTTTATGTTAACTGTCATGTAATTGATAATATAAATGGTTATGTCTTAATCTTTTTTAATAAATTATTTAAAATTTAAAACAGGTGGCCAGGAGTATCAATAAATTTACTTATTTCTATTACTTTGACTTTAGTAGGCAAATTTAATTTTTATGTTCATTTATGGATAGATCTTAAATTACATTTATTTATTTATTGAAGGTGATAGAAAAAACTTTATTTTTAATTAATCAATTTACTCCCCCTTGAGGTCGAGAGGTTAAAGGTGTTGTCAATTATCAATATTGATAATCTTAAAAGCTTGATAATCTTAGAAGTCAAGGGTTGTGGGTTCGGATCCCAGGCAGTTCAATGAAAATTTATTTATATCAAATGATGTAAATAAATATGCCTGGATATGTTTCGTAATTCAAATCTGTATCGTTTCAAGAATAAAAAAAAAGCTCCTCTTACGAGTTTAAATTCACATTTCTATTCTAAAATCGCGAAATTGATATTTTCTAAATTTTAGGAATTGTTCTCATTCTATTGATTCTTATTAACGTTTCTCTATTATGTTATTATATATATATATATGTATGTATTTTATATTGTGTTTTTTTTTTTTTTTTAATATATTGTTATATCAACAAAGATTAGTAAAAGGGAAGGTTGGGTGGGCGAAAAAATAAGAAAAAACTTTCTTGGGGTTACTCTGGGGGGGGGGGGGTTAAAATTCCTTCCTTAGGAAAAGGCATCATTAATAGAGTGAATAAATTTTTGCCCGAAGATCGATTTGAAGCTGAGTTGTTAAGTTAGAAACTTACCTGCTTTATCACCTCGGTTAATTGCATCCTAGTATCCTACGACTAAATAAATTTCCCAGCTCAGGATCTCCACGCGTAATTAAGAGGCCCGGTGGATAGTTTATTTTCATTATCTTATCAAGTTGCTCAGCTTTCAATTTTTATGTAAAATAAAAAAAATTTTCATTTTGGATTTTGGGTGGGAGATTAAGAATAGAATTAAGATTAATATAGGGGATTCGAGTTATCAAAGAAGTTGAGAAACACTGGATATGATCGAGATAAGAGCCCTACGAAAACCCCATACGGTCCAATGAGTTGAAAAATTGGAATATTAAATAAATTCAACTTTCCATTCATTTAATAATTAAAACATACAAATTCAGTCAATATCCATTCTCTGTTCAAAAGGGCTTAAGTTCTAGAGTAAGCGTAAACGCAATCCCGATTTTTGATGAGAGACCAAGTTTTCGAATGAGTTAAATATTTATTATATACAAATGGTTTATTTTATTTGTTGAAAATTATATTGAATATATTTAAAAACAAATATGATTGCTAGATTTATTGGAGAGATAGCACGATAGAATGAAATTTTAAGAAAGCTCTGATAAAAACTACAGATTTATTGTTTTTATAATAATAAATTTATTATTTTATTTCATTGTCGACTATTTCCGTTCATCGCGATATTTCTATCATTTTAACTTAATGAGGCCCGGAAGACTCAATTGAAATTGTCGGTAATATAATAAAAATAACAAATTTATAAATATAAATTTGTTTTCAGCGCATTTTCCTTCTGCAAGAGAGAGGGAGAAAGAGCAGATTTACTTAGAGCCTCTGTCCCTATGTTTCTATGTCTAATATAAACCAAGTCTACTCTGGCTGAGTGTTTTAGTTAATAGCCGAATTGGAAGTTTATTTCTTAGAGATCATTTACTAGTTTACAAAATTCCTGATCCAATACTACTAAGCCTCGCAAATAAATACATAACTATTTACAAAGAGAAAAAAGGAACACCAATGTAAGCGAATAGCTTAATGAATCAATAAAATAAAAATAAAATTGCAATTTAATTTGTATAGTTAATAAAATAAGTTCAACTTATATCATCATTTGAAGTGCCAATCAGCGGAAGTGGCACTTCATTTGAAGCTCAAATCAGAAATATCTTCAATCAACTTTATCCAAATAATAAACTCATACAAAATTTAAGTAATTATAAATTTGAACAATTTTTGTTTAAAAAAATCTTGTATTTTTTATTGAGATATAGATGAGATTGGTTAATTTGGTATTTGGTTAGGAACTAATTTTTCTCAAAAATTACCATGGGGTTCGTTCATTTTTGCTGGAAGGTAGGCAACCAAAATGACCAACTCACTAATTTTTATTTTTTCTCAAGAAAAGAATGGAATAGAAATTTTCTTCAATATTGTATTAGAAATTTACTTCATCTATAAATATCAATCATTCGTGGAACCGGATGAGAATAAAAATATTTTTATTTTTTAGAATTTTTTATTGGCTTGATAGAATTCTGTAAAAAATAAAAAGATATACTATATAATTAGTTAGAGCATGAGATGTTGGAGGATGAAGGAAATGATAAAAAGATAAAGTAAAAAAAAGAGACTGTAACAAAAAATTGCAATCTTTAATATATAAACAAAAAATATTAGAATGTCTTTTCAGGCCTGATGATGGCGAAAGCAGAAACATTATATAAAACAGTCGCCAGAGAAATAAGAAATATTGAATCATAAAAATATACTAGTATTTTTTATTCTACATCCGACTCGAGCATCGGTATTTACAGATGAAGTCTATTTCTGATACAACCTCAAAAAATGAATTTTTCGAAATTAATCCAAAAAAATGAGTTGGTCCACCTTAAAAAAAAGCAAAAACCAACGAATTTATAGATATTATGGTACAATGAGTGTCAAGGTATATATAAAATCGCTGATTCTTGTAACAGAGGCAAAACTCATTTCATAATTAAAAGGTCACTGGGTTCGTTTCCCGTCCTTATTTAAATCATATTGGTTACCAAATAAATTAAATTGATAAGAACGGGTAATATTTATTTCATATATATTTAATATGCCGTATATAAATTATCGTCTATTCAACATGGGCTTTTTTGCCGAAAGATAAAAAAAAAGGATATCATATGAAATTTGAATTATTATCTTTCTTTTAAATAATAATCGCCAAATGGGTAAATCAAAGGTAAACATTTTAATATCCGTTTTCAAACGGCCACGAATTAACTCTTTATTATACACCATATATACGATATAAAAAGAGATTTTTATAAACTCTTTCTAAAGCTCCAAATTTTAATAGCTTTACCAAATTGATTAGATATCCTGAAGGGTTAATTTTGTTTTAATCTAAACGGGTGATTTTAATTTAAAAATGCCTACTTAACTTTCTCTTAAGCGGCTTCTTAAATTATAGTCCTGACCTAAAATCAAGTTACCCCGAACGGTTAAGAAAAATAGTTATTTACATTTTTGAGTAGCCTTGTGGAATAAATTAAGATAGAAAGATCAATTTTTCAACGTCATTTTAGAAGGAGATATAGTCTACACTTTATTCATAAGTGCATAGTGTTAGAGTGAGGAGATAAAGATCTTTTAAGGAGGAACTAATCCCTGGGGATAGAAAAAAAAACACGGGAACAATTTCAATCATAGTTTAATAAGTTATATAATATGTTAATAATTACTTAGAGTTGAATATTATTTTATTAGTTCATTCTCACTTGAGGGCATAAATTTCGTTTGAGGGAAATTTTTTTGTATAAACCAATATGATTTTAGATATTTAGATTAAAGTCTAAAAAAGTTTGGCGGCCACTGCCCTAAACACTCAAGTTTAGTTTCAAACTTTTTTGATCATCGACCCCTAAAAATTTGCTAATTCTCTTATCGACCCCTCCCATAAAAAATTGTTAAAAAAGAAAAATACTTATGTAATTCTTAAATAATTTATTTTGACAAAATCAAATAAAAATAACGTCGCGCCAGGCTTTGACTACTATATTGTAATTACAAATGGTATTCCAAACGAAAATCGTATATTCTGCGTTGCTGACAATAAATTTGCGATTGGATAGCATTAGTATTCATCAACCCCTAATCGACCCCTAATTATATTATATCGACCACTTTGGCGATCTCTGGATTAGGATTTAATACATTAATTTTGATTATAAATTCTTTATTTGAATAATTCTAAATAAAAATTAAAATATAATTTTTTTCCTATAAGGAAAAATATAAATCTCGACATCTATTATTTTTTTGGGTTCGCAATATTTTTTCACTATTTATTTCATAGAGATAAGAGAAAGTAAAAAAATGAGAAATAACCACTTCAGAGTCTTTTTATTGTGAAAATCAGGGCCGTAGCCACGAAATCTTTTCGAAGGGGGATTTTTATAAAGAATAAATTTATATTAATATGAATAAAAATCATTAAATATGGATCCATTAATTTTGAATAATTTTCATTTGATGTAATATCAAAACAAATGATATCGAATAATAATAATAAAATTATGAATATTTTAGTAATAAATTATTTATAGCTTGGTCTAAATTAAATTTTAAAAAATATATTAAAATAATAATTTATAATATATAATTTTAAATTTATCTATATACCACTTAAATTAAATTTGTTTTTCGCATTCTTGACTCTTTTATTGGTATGTATGTATTTATTATTATTCTATTTTTTTTTTAATGTTTATAATATGTACATTTTTTTCGTATGACTTTTGGTTGAATACCAAATAAATGAAAAAAAAAGTGAGGTAGTTGAAATATAAAGGGCTCGAAGAAAGAAACTAGTTGTTCCATTTTACATCACAAATTTTCAATTTTAATTTCATCTAGAATTTTTAGAAGCAATAACAGGAGAAAATTATTAAATTTTACCTATTTTTAATTAATGAAGAAGCTCCTGACCCTTAGAGTAGAAACCAAGTATTATTCCCATTCTCTTCCAGTCCTGAGTTAAAATTTATTTGATAAATGACTACCATTTAGTTTAATAGAGGCGGTTATCTTAATATTTATAGACCTATCGTTATATCTCTATGTCCTTCGGTGTCGAAAAACAAAAAAAAAATGAATAGGAGGATGTGAGGGCTTCATGTTGCCAATATATGAATATGAAATATCAACGCTTATAAAATTATTAAATCTAATATTTCATTGATGCAAATATTAAAAATAAACAATTAATCTTAATAATTAATTAATTAACACTAATTATGTAAATAATGAGTGTTTACATCTTAATAATAAAGAGGTAAGTATATAAAAAAAGGAATATGCATTATAGACCATGCTATTACGCTATATTATTAATATGTATTTAAAAACTCATCAAAAATAAATTCAACGAATATTAATTAATTCAAAAATAGAGTTACTTCTTGATGTTTAAGAACCAGGAGGAGGTTTTAGCTGAAAGAAAATTAATAATTAATGTCTAATAAAAAAATTTAAAATAAGTGTTTTTATTATAGAAGGCAATTACAGGAAGAAAAATGATATTATATATATAGGCTTACATGCCTATAGGTTTTTTTTTAGAACCCCTTGAAAAATAATTTTTTCAAAGGAAAATATTATGCTAAACTTACAATGATACGAAATGATAGGGAATTTTTTCGGGATTCCATTGTAATTATTAGCCCATAAAAAATTCAAGAAAGCAATTTTGCTTGAGATGAATAGGATAATAAATACAATCTAGTATGAAAATAATTGACATGTTGACTTATTTATTGGACGATATTGAAGCTCACCTCATATTAGTTTCACTAGCGGAATCATCAATCTATTGATTGAAAAAAAAATATTTTTTAAGGAAATACCGAACCGAATAGAACCGTAGCTCACTGAAATGCAACCAAAACGAACCGAATTGAACTGAATTGATCCCATCGCCTAGATTTTTTTGTCTTTTCCGCATCTAAGGTCTTTTATACGCCGTCCATATTAAATCATTTATATATATATAATTTAAATAAATAATATCCCTGAGGACGGAAAGCGGATCGTAGATTAATAAGATATACTCAGGCCCTATAAGTTATATTTAATTATTCTGTTTTTTTTTTTTTTTTTTCATGTTTTATACACACATGAAGTGAGCTTCAATATTGTTTAAATAGTTAATCTTTAATGGCAGATAAATAAGCCATCTTGTCAATTATTTTCAAGCCGGCGGCTCTGGCCTAGGCGAAGAGGAACAACCTCAAAGATCAATGAAGCCAAACAAGGCCAATCACCGCTGAACCTCGGATGGGTGGCCCCCAGGGTGTCAATCGACAGCCTATAGCCAAAAATAATTAGATATTTATCAATAAATAAAAGTATTTTTTTTTAATTCTCTTCGGCATCTGAGTCCATATATACTTTCAAATGATACACAATATTTTTATTAACGATACATATTATCCATATTTATAAATAAAAGTAATAAATTATATTTAATTATTCTTTGTTTTTTTTTTCTTTGTGTTTTATACTCATATGAAGTGAGCTTCAATATTGTTCAATAGTTAATCTTTAATAGCAGATAAATAAGCCATCTTGTCAATTGCTCTACACCTGCCTAAAGACCGGCAATAATTCTTTGAAATGTCCGTCGGTTTTGTGGTGGTCATATCAATTTATTTCTTTAGGAGGTGGAAGAAAGATTAATACCATGAATTAAAATAAAAATTTTCTTATTCTACTGAGAGAAAGAAGTCATAAATTTATATTATCGATTCTGTATCTCCTCCTTATCTTGAGACCAACATCTTAACTCGTGCAGTTTAAAGCTAACCTAGTGGTAATTTATTAAGTATTAAAAAATATTTAATTAAAATAATTTGGAGAAATGAATTTAGAAATATTTAAATATTAATAACAAAAGCTGATATAAACATCGCGTGACTCTCTTAAAATTATATTCTCTGCAAATTTTGATATTCATAGACCTATCTAAATGTCTCCAACACTACATCAAAAGCATTTTTTTATCGAGATATTGATTCACTTTGCGGAGAAGGAAAAAACAAAATTACGGAGGTTTATTTGGGCTAGGAGTAAAACGGCGAAGAAAACCCAAGGGGTATTTTTTCTTTGATTTAATTTTCAACAGATAACGTTTTGGACTTGGATAAAGCTATCTTCAGAGGTGTTAATAGTCTTTATACATAATCATTTTTTGTATTTGGAAATAATGAAGGTGAAGATCATAAACATTTTTTTTTATATATAATATATATAGTAAAAAATTTTTATTTTACTCTTAAAAATAAACAAATATTTATTAAATTTATTAAAAAAATAATTAATTAATTAATGTGCTATCACTAACCAGGTGAAGACACTTCTAATATTTTATTTAATTTTTTACTATAACCCAAAGTGTGCGCCGCGACGCTCAGGTGCTTCGTGACCGATTTACAAGGTCCCCACGAAAAATACTAATAAATTAATTCTTTTAGTTTTTTTTAATAAAAAATAATTTCTCGTTATATTATGAAAGAAATGAAGGTTTGGCTAAAATGTTATTTAATTTTAAATCAATAGTATAAGTATAATATCATTTTTATTAAGGTCACTGAAAATTCCTAATTAGCTGATGACGTCGTAAAAAATTCCAGGGTTTTAAGGACGTCGTGAAGTTAAGGCGTTTGGGAAACCTTGCTATAACCCACCTTTGTTGTTTTTGAAAAAGTGATGATTAGTATAAATAATGACAATAAACAGTTATAGAGATGGCTTTAATCAAGGCCGAAATAGCTGTGGAAAATTTTGTTCATCTTTTACTTCCTATTTTTTCGAAAATATTCGAAGTACTTGATATTTAGATTTAATACTCACATTGGTTGATTTTGAATAAAATCGGACTGGGGTTTTTTTTTTTTAATTTATCGAAGTCATCTAAACCCAAAATTTATTGCATCTTATTATATATATATATATATATTTTACAAAATATATGTATAAGATTTTCAAATAAAAATGATACAAATGAATTAATAAAAAATCTGGTGTGACGGCCGCACATCACACAACTTTCTCTTATCTAAAGTAAGCAAAATTGTGTTATGTGCTGACACATCAGATTTTTTGCATCGGGTTCCCTAGGAAGAATGTTCACAATTTTAAATAGCTTTTAATTTTAGAGATCTTTCGTTTGTGTGTATTAATCAATTAATAAAATTATAAAAAACAAATTTAATTTAATTAATTAAATTGGCAATTGAATTTATTTTAGCAAATACCTTGTCTCTTAGTGCAGAGGTAGAAAGAGGTCTAGCCTCAAGTACCAAAGGACAGAGGTTCGCTTCCCATCCAAAGCGAAAATTTAAATTTAAATAAATTTGGACGGAGTCTAATGCCAAAAAAGACTAAAAAAAAAGGAATTACTAATTAATTATTTATTTTTGCTGATTTTATTTTATACTAATGTTTTTCTATTATTGTATTTTTGTATACTAATTTATTTTTTATAATATATTGTAAATGAACATGAAATAAGCGATCATAAAAATAAAAAAAAAAGAATTAAAAACATGTATATTTAGTTACCATGATAACGGCTCTTCCTATCTTCTATGGGGTATTTAAAATTCAAAATTGAGGGCCTCACACTATTTTGAGGTAGAAAATGATAAAAACATCTTAAAGATCATTCTATTTATTATATGTTCAGTCAATTTAATAAATATTGTTAGAATAGTTTAATAGAAAATCGAAAAAACTAAAAAAGTGCAATACATCAGTAAAGTACTAGTATTCTTTAGCCGATTTTATTGAAAAGTTTCGAGATGCAAAAGAAGAGGGTATCTAGATTAAATATAAAATTTTAGCCTCATACGTTTGTTTGTTTTTGAGATATCTTGTTCGCAGACATACAGATAGACAAGTTTGCGAAACCCATTTTTTAGATTCAGGGGATCACAAAACATGTATTTCCGTTGAAATTTCGACATCGATTTTTTTTGTGATCGCAATATATTACATATATAGGTAAGAGAAGTAAAAATTGAAAAACAAAAGAAAAAAATAATTGAAAACATAAACGAAAGAAAAATGGTATGACAAAAATTCAAAAATTAATATCATAGGATAATTTTGCTAAGGCTAGGGATATTGGAGAAATTTGCATAGTATTTTACTTTAATACTTTTTAGAGTTTTTTGTGATTTTTTTTTATTAATTCCTCCTTTCTCTAAAGAGCAACTCATATAGGAGAAATTTATTGTTAAAATAAATTTTAATTTATATTTTCAATGAATATTTTTCCTCATTTCTTAGACATTTACTATTTAATTTTTAACTATAAATTGCAAGGAAACGTGCTATTTTAATAACGTAATGAATGGTCATGCTTCTGATGATTTAAATGAGTCACTATGGAAAATTATCGATAACAAAAAAAAAAAAAAAAAAGTTGATGACCTGACCATCTTATTTAGAAATTCAAATAAAGTGTAGTCTTCCGAGTTCGTGGCTGGTAATTCAACAAGTTTACATTACAAGTTAGAAAGTTGGTAATAAGAAAATTGAAATGGACATTTGATTTATGATTTTGACTTTTAAATTTGTATAGACTTTGTAAATTGACATAATTTTTCGTATTTTGGTTTTGAATATCATATAAATTTCTAAAAATTAAAAAACAATGAATTAGTTTAAGGGAAGCTATTACACTTCGTTGAAAATTTAAATTTGATATTTGTGAATCATTGTGATTTATATCAAAAATATTTTCAGAAATTTGTTTTTAGGGATGGGATAACTTCATAATGTACGAGGGTAGTCTGAAAAGTGAGGTAACTAACATAAAAGAAGACTGTTTAATAAATAATAATAAATAATAAATAAATTTATTTAAGACCTGCTTAGAGGCACAAGTCCTCGGTGGCTAGGTCCAATCAAACACAAA
>JAAAKE020004020.1:0-11201 GCA_010014785.2 Anisolabis maritima
TTATGTCTGTTAAATATGAAATTTATTAAAAATTCGTTCATCCAAATTTGCTCTACGTATGTCATTATTTTCTTAAATTCAAATATAGTAATCATTTATACAGTATAAATTTTGAAATGTTTACAAATCTATGAAATAGTGAAGATAGATATCCTTGTTGAAACAATAATTATAAAAATTTGAAATATTTTTTTTTTTTGTTATGAATGATAAAATCCCTTAATAATAGCATTATTTTATAGAGGCAAACCTTTTAGTGATTTTTTTCCTTTAATCACCGAGATTTTAATTTATTTGTTTATATTTTTGATAAAAAATAAAATGTTTGGTTGATGTTGTCTGGCTCTGATGATCGACAGAGACAAACCCTCTATATATTTATATTTCATTGGAGGAGTAACATTTGTATCTATCTATAGAATATACACTTGTTTTCTATATATATATATATATGTCGAAGTGTGTGTGAATCCGGTTCAATGAACAAACATCACACGTGACAGATTATCAATCCGATTTCCAAATGGAAATTCATTTTACATGAATGAATTTCCACACGAGAGAGAGAGAGAGAGAGAGACGTATTGCAATTTTGAAAATGCATTCAAAATAATATCGAGAACTTTTTCAAAAATATATTCAAAATTACTTCCAAAAGTAAATATTAAATTGATTATAGTGAGAACCAAATAACTTAAAATATTATATATATATATATTATATAATAAAAGTTATTTTCTCAAATCTTTAAAGGCGCTCAATTAATTAATTTTCAAAATAAAAAAGTATTTGTTTTCATTTATAATTTCCCTTTCGTCATCATTTTTTGTTCATCATCAGTTTAAAATAAATTAGATAATATATTTATAAAGATTTTCACTATTTTTGTTGACTAATTGTAATAAAGTATATAAACCCCCCCCCCCCTCGCGGCCGAGAGTTTAGAGATACTGACATTGTCAATATTAATAACTTTAAAAGCCAAGGGGTGGGATTCAGATCCCAGGCAGTCCGTGAAAATTTATATAAATCAAATGGATATTAATTGATGTAAATAAATATGCCTTGATAGTGTAACGTAAAATAATATAATATACCGTTAAAAAGTCTATATGGCCTCAGATGCCGAAAAGTCTATTTAAAAAAAATGCATATAAAAAATTATTATGATTATAATAAAACTTTGTAGTGATATTCTTCATATTTTGTCAAGTATGCAAATATCTAGATCTTATCCACTTGAATTATAGATCCGCTCAGGGCCGTAGCCAGGGGAAAGATTTGGGGTCCAAACCCTTCCCCCAAATCTTAAAAAAAAAATACATAAATTTATATAAATAAAATAAAAAGGTTATAGTGTGGTAAATATACTGAGTGTTAAATAAAATTTTAAATGCTGTTGGTTTTTTTTTCTTTTTTTCTTTAATAAATAAACATGGAAGCCTATTATAAAAGAGATGAAATTATATTAATAAATTGCTCTTCCTGTTAATAGATATGTACCAAAAGTTTATTAAATTGAAATGAAATAAAGAGGAGAAGAATTTCATAAAAATCCCGATAGTCGAAATTGCAACTTCGATAGACAATTTAAAACAAGTGAATTCAAAATGTTTGATTAGTTCTTATCTTTAATAATCTAGTCCTTATCTCTCTAAAAATTCTCGACAAGTCAAAATTTATATGATTTCAATATCTTTATATAGAACATTATTGGTAAAAATGAATCTTAAAAAAAATTTTCACTTTATAAATTTTAGTGTTAGTAATATAATTTTTGAATATTAGCGATTTAAGAAAAATTTTGCTGACACCTCAGGAAAGAACTAAGGGAAAAATAGAAGAAAAATAAGGGGATTAATACAAATTTTAAAATGAACTATTTACTAAAATATTTCAGGCTTTACAGAGTTTTAACAGACGTTAAGAACCTTCTTAGATAAATAAAAATTAAAAAAACAGAAATGGTTTAGTAAAAGTGAGATTTTTTTTATTCTTATCCACAAGTCCGGGGCCATAGAATTTTTAAATTTTACAAAAATATATATATATTAATTTTTGTTAGTATTACATTAGAAAAAATAATAGCAAATACATTTATAAAAATAACATATTATAAAAACATTAATAACAATAAAGTAGTAAAAAAAAAAAATACAATTTAATAATAAAATAACATCATTAACAAAAACACTTGTGAAAAACTCTTCTTGTAAAGGTGAGATGAAACCAAAAAAAATTTTAATAAATAATAAATAACATTTAAAATTATAAGTGATTGGAAGCTGATTAGAACTCTCATCTGTAATTATTTTGCAATCCTCCCACCTTAATTCACGAGTCTTAATCTGGCATTGAGTATAACAATATTATTTATTTATATATTTTATGAGTATATTTTTGTTCGTGGGTCAAGTGGCCAACTAGCCATCGGTAGTCTGGTGCAAAGGAAGCAAGGCACCGATGCACCGGATAGGTTGGAGAACCCGGGTTCGACTCCGAAGGTCAGATGGTCATTTATTAATCCTTAGCAAAAATTTACTCATAAAATATTAAATCAAATAAAGTCAGTTTCAAGACATATATTGAATATTAATATCTGATTAAATAAATTGGTCTCGAAAACTATTTATTATTATTTATTATTCATGACAAATATCAATAGAAGTTTTGATGTAAAGTTATAGAAGAATAAAATGGCACATTATTATAATTTTAAGGAGCATAAATAAAATAAAAATTTATTTCCACGTCAAAAACTTCAAAAAATAGTGAGAAGATGCGAATCGTCTTGGCATAACAATAGAGTGCCAATCAATTTTTAACGAGCACCGTGACGTCATAAATCTCCAAGGGTGGAAATCTATAATGTCTATTTAATTATAGTAACAATCAGCCTGAAGGCTTTTATGTTGCGGTTTAAAAAATAAGGGCTGCTGGCTACAGGAGGGTTTGTTAAGTTTCATCGCCCTACTATTCTTCTGAAAACTATTGTATAATAATACGTTTCCTCCCTTGTCTACCTCAGCCCTTTTTTCTCGACTCAATCAAATGAAATTGATCAATTTCCACCTCACCGGCTCTGTCTTCTCCATTTAGAAATGACATAATCCGACGAATAAAAATTTAGGAAACCAATAGCAGATAATTCTTTTATACATTCAATCAACTAGAAAGAATTTAGAAACTTATTTAAAAAAGTAAAAATGAAGGAATTTTTAGGAATTCAAAAATACTTGATACTAGTAGAGTATAAAAAATATTTGTCTTTTTAGTTAGAAAGAGAATGGATTGAGATAAATTGTCAAGTTTCGAATTTGAAATTATAGCCAATAAAATGACCGGAATTTATCCAATTGTAATTTAAACTTGAAATAGTTTCAAGATAGAAAGAGAGGGAGAGAGACGAATAATTTATACATAGTTTCCAATGGCTACGTCACGTAAATCAATCAAAATTCCAAAGACGGGTATTTCCTTTTAAAAGAAAATATTTTACATTACATTACAACTTTAGATTTCCATTAAATAATTATCAAACTAGTATTACATTAAAAAAAAAAAAAACTTTTTCTTTAATAATAACAATGAAATGTTAAGTTTTCTTTAGAAAGTTTCAAACAATCCATCACGGTGACATAGTCTCTATTGATTTAGACATGGATTGTTTATTTTAAGTCGATTAAATATTAATTACTATATAACAGGAATTATAAATTGACATTTGCCTTACCTGTAAAAGGATGTTGAAGACAAAATAAATTATTTTATTCCATCTATTAACTGATCCACTTTAAAATTTTGTATAAAAAAAAGTAAGTAGACTACAATTAAAAACGAACCAATTAGCAGAAGAGATAAAAGTGGAAAAGACCACAGATACAAATCTAGCTTAAGGGAAGTATGAGTGATATATGTGAAGTATTTAGAGTCCCCACCCCCCTCCGTTCCCAGTACCAAATCCATAAAAACTTCAAAAAGCAACACAAAATGTCAAAAACATAGAAAAATTACAAAAATAAGATTAAATTGAATTTCTATTAAGAGGAACTTATAAATACCCTCCCCCACCCCTGTGGACGAGAGGTTAAAGACCGTCATTGTATTGACATTGTCAGTATTGATAACCTTAAAAGTCAAGAGATGTGGGTTCGGATCCCAGGCACCCGATGAAAATTTATTTAAATCAATTGGATACCAATTGGTATAAATAAATATGCCTATGTAAAAAAATATATTATATATGGCCTGAGATGCCGAAAAGACTAAAAAATAAAAAAAAAAATTATAAATATAAAAAAATTACTTTAAAGGCTATAGAATTAAAAAATATTATTTCCTCCTCTCCCTTCACTCCCCTCTCCAAACAAGAATCCTGGAGAGTTCTTCAGAGTGATATGACCACTTATAGAAGAAAATTCTTGTCTAAAAGAACTGCTCTGCTAATCCCAGAAAAAACCGTAAAAGAAAATCAAAATTATAATAAGAAAAAATAGAGAAATTTAAATCGAATTTAAATATGAAAAAAATATATTCTAATGTTTTTTATCTTGCTAGATATTAAGATAAAATAGAAATATTTTCCTTAAAAAATTTTTCAATAAACCCCTCCCTCCCTCTCCTTTTATAAATCTGTATGAAATTTGTTTGTTTTTCAGAAGATATGAAACGATATGATTGATGATTTATTTTTGTAATATATATGAAGATCAATTAGGCATTTTTCATAAAAGTTTAAAATATTATTTTTACTATAAATCACTTTTGAGGATAAAAAAATTTCATTAAAATAAATTCCCTATTTTGTGCTACTCTCTGAAAAGTATTTTTTGTGATTTCGCTTTTATCCGAATTAAATAATTATTCCATTGTACCTTGAAATAACGCCAATTTTCGAGTAAATCTCTCCAAATTCCATTCGTTCTGTTGGCTTTCGCAATATACATGTATAAAAGGTTCAATATTATTATGTATGACTTTTAATTCAAAATTCATATTCATATCCAATTAATTACTTTTTTATATCTACATAATACGTCTCTTGTTAAAAGATTTTTCATGTTATTTATGACCAAAACATCAAATACAACATACTCGTATAATTTTAAAGTTTAATTATTAGCAAAAATATGAGAAATCCTGTTTTATTATTTTGATTTTAGATATTATTAACAAATTAAAAATGAATGATTGAAAAAAATAAAAAAATATTAAAGTTCTACTTTTTATTAGATGGGTCCGTGAAGGAGACGATAGGGTGACGACGTACTGAACAGGTGACCGATGTTCGAATCTCGGGTGTGAAGGATTTTTTCATTAAATAAAAATATTTATTTTAAACAAGTAGGCCCCAGATTGGAACTTTGGATCTCATCACAATAGAGCCCTCAGGCAACTCTGCGAGTTTCTGTGACACCCCGTTCTATAGAAGGAAGAAAGAAGGATTTCCCCCTCAATGATACATAAATTTTTAATGTCTTTTTGGCATTTTAGATTCAGTTCTTATTTATTTATAATAATATAATATAATAGAGCTAAGATAATATAAATAAATTTTTCTTTTTTAGGACGGGAAGAGAAGGGAGAGATTGACCTGTGGTACGTGAGGCGAAACCTCTACCTTTGCACCAAGGAATAGAGCGATGGAGAAATAGAAATAGGAGTAGTTAACTAGAAATGAAGCTAGAAATGAATACAATTAAAGGAGTTATAGTTAAGAAACCAAGTAACTTCACGGTGTGTTAATAGATGGATAAGGCCAGAGGTTAAACGGAAATCCCTAAACGGTCCAATTCAAATGATCTGAAGAATTTCTCCTTTATATAATTTCAAATTTAGTCATATTTAAAAGTTGTGTAAAGATTTATGTCTACTCTATATATTTAGGATTAAGATAAGAAATTTACTGAATCGTTTAATTTTAAATTATACTCTGGGTCCTTTAAAGCAATGACGTCATAGGGCGGTATTTGTGGGTTTTACTCTCTTTCTCTCTCTACATTGAAACTTTTTTTTAGTGGGTGTCTTTAATTCCCACCACTTCCCCTTGTCAATTTGATCGTTTGTCCGTCCGTCCGTCTGTCTATCGTTGGCCAAGTGGGAAATTTTAAACTAAAAATCCCTTTGAAGTTTTTTCCCTTCGCGCTTGATTGCGAATCTGTCCAAAGGCGACGGCACGTGACCGAAACGCCGGGGGGGCTGCTGCGAAAATGCGGCCGGCTAATAGCTACAATATTGCAAAATCAGAGAGGGAGATGCTAATAACACCTTCAAGAGGGATTGGAAGGGTGATAAAAACCTACCCCAACCCTAAATTCTACGAATATCTTGTTTAATAACAAGTGGATTTCATTTTAGTCCTTGAGATCACTCTCTTAAAAAAAAAAAAAAAGAAATCTTTTATATATATTTTTTTTATGTAATTCAATTAAAAGTAAAAAAAAAAAGAAGCCCTTAAAAATGATCAAAGAATGTGATCATTAAAAAAAAGGATTTGGAAATAAGTTTGTCAATTAGAATAAATATAATGACCACTAAAGAGAAATAGAAAAAAAATGTAGAAATTAGAAAAGTTTATTCAATTTAAAAATAACTAAAATTATTACATCATTAATTGGTTTCATTTCAAGGTTTTTACCAAATTTCAAAAAAATTGTTTTTTAATTTGGTCTGGAACAAATGAATTACCGTACTCTAATTAAAAAGTCCCCAGATTTTGATGGACTGACATAGGCGTAGAAATCACAGGGGCAATAGGGACAAAAATACCGTATATGCTTTCTACGCCTATGGGTTTGCCCAAATATGTTTGTCCAAAGAATATTCAAAACATATGGCTATATTTTTTTATAGCAAGGTGATGTTGGTGAGATAGATTCACCCCCACGACCAAAATAACATTTCCACTCCTATGGGGGACTAATTAGAAATGGTAAAGTCGTAAGGGCCAGTTTTTCATGAATATTAATAGTTACTAACTATAGTTGTTTAACTATGCATGAAGAAAGGCTAGAGGTCTTAAATATTAACTAATTAGTTATCTTACTAACACTACATGAAAACTCTACATGAAAAAATCATTAGTTAAAAATGAAAATCTAGAAGATGAAAAAAATAATATAAAATGAAAACAAAAAATAAATGCCAAATATGGCAAAATTTCGAAACAATACCGGATTTTTTTTAAGTCTTTTTGGCATCTGAAGTCATATAGACTTAAAACGATTCACGATATGTTTATTACGATATTTTCATCTGCCTGGAATCCGAACCCACACCCCTTGGCTTTTAAGGTTATCAATATTGACAATGTCAGTATCTTTAACCTCTCGTCTACGGGGGGGGGAATACCGGATGGAAAGACATCAACTTTTGGCAACAACCCAGCCAAAGTGATTCTTCATTTGAAATTAAAACTTGAAGAAAATAAAATAACTTCTAAATTATTCAATTTAGCGAAATAAAAAAAATCCCCTATGATCAGTGTGTGGTACACTACCACCTCCCCTTGCCTCTCTCTCTCGCCCCCCCCCCCCCCCCCGGACCCTAAAATTAAAAAAAAATAAAAACAGAAATTTTCAATAAAACAAAGAGAAAACAAAAATGACAAAAATAATAGATTTAAATGTGATTTTTTTGGAGTGAAGAGTCACTTTAACTTCTCTCTGAAATTTATTTGACATATTTTTAAAGGAGGTTTTTTAGAACTATGTTTCGGGGTTAGTAGAGGTAATTTCTTTTAGTAAGGGAGATTTTGTTGATTGCAAAATTTAATTCAGTTGACCTAGCTTTGCTAAATTGATTGGAAAATTAAATATTTTACATATTATGTGATGTGAGATAATTACATATTTCATAAATATAATATGGTCAGGTTTAAATTTCAAGTGAAGTACCATTTCGGCTGGATCGTTGCCAAAAATTGATGTTGTCTTATTTGTTACATTTCATTTGGACCGTATAGGCTCACCTACCGGGATCCTAGTTTATTTACCAGAGGTGCTTTCGTGCATGGAGACATGCACACCTCAAACCCAGCCTACCTCTGGCCGTAGTCGTATCGACACTCCGTGAAGTTACTTTATTTCCTAACTCTAACTCCTCCTTCTCCTATATTCACTTCTAGCTAGCTAACTATTCCTATAAGTAATTCCACCCGGTCCCTTCTTTCCAATCTATTCTATGCTAGGGAGGATGTCCTAATTTGAGGAAGGACTCTCTCAGCATCGGCATGTAGCCTACTCCTTGCGAAGAGTGCTTCATTGAGAGGGAATCCTTCTTTACGTCCCTTCCATAGGACGGGTTGTCACAGCAACTCTCCTCGCAGAGTTGCCTGGGGCTCTTTTGCGATGAGATCCAATGTTCCAATCTACAGCATACTTGAGGATTTGTTTACATAAAATATTTTTATTTAATGAAGAAATCCCTCCTGCTCGGGCTGCGAACACCAATCTCATTGCAGAACGGGGATATCCTACCGATTGTTCTACAGAGCCCTTATGTTATCTTATTACGGGAAAAGATGTTATGGGAAAGTCTCATTCTATATTTGGCACCTAGTTTTTATATTTTTATTTTTTTTATTATTTTCTGCCTATACATATAATAACAATACTAATTGTTCTTGGGAAAAGAGCAGGTTCAGCCAAAACAAAGCCTTTATGTGCTTGTCGATCTCGGAAGAGATAAATTTAACGTTTATTTTGGCTGAACCTGCCCTTTTCCCAAGAATGATTGTTTCACACAACCACCAAATCTCTTCTATTCTCAATAACAATTCTAATGTCCAGTTTAATCATGTTTTGTTAGAGGTTAAAGAAGAGAAGTTTTAGGAAATATTTTGACGATCTTTTTAAGACTGAATCTGTCCCAACTAATTAAACAATAAAGTTGAGGAAGACGAAAAAGCATCCCTCTCCAATCTTGGAATAATAGGACATTCCGACTTAAATAAAAAAAATAGCGGTAATTAAAGCCACTCTTTTTGATTTTCTAACTTAGATTAAATTAAAAGCTTCCTTTAAGCTCCCGCATTTGAATACTTACTCAGATTTCAAACCGAAAAAAAAGTACAAAGATTGAATTCACTTTGAATTAAAAAAAAATACGCCTTTTAATTGAAGAAGCGTTTAAGATTACAAATAAAGATAATACATAAAGAATTTACTCAGATCAAAACATTTTAGAAATTTCATTTGAAAAGGAAATCCATTCGTTTCAATTTGTTTTAATAGTCGATTTTTCGTGAAGTCAATAAGCTAACGTTCAGTATTAAACATATTACATATTATTCACAATAAAGCGTATTTTCGAAAAAAATCAACTTTATTTGATAATTATTCTACTACACTAATAAAATTTCAGCCCTAATCAAAAAAATAAATTTGTATAGTAAATTTCAATCAAGGCCTAATTATATTTTTATCCATTAAGATTATTTTTATATTTAAAGTAACTGAAGAGAGAAGACACTTGAGACTATTAAAAATGCTTAAAACATTACCAAGCCTAGAGTTTACTAAAGATAGCTCTATAAAAGTTGATTCTCCTGGTTACTAGGCCGAAATGATACATAAGAAAGCTCGCAACAGAACACAAATCCCCGCCATTTTGAAGAGGCGAAATGGGCCGCACAGTAAAATGTGTATTATCCATGGGCTCTTTAGATAGATTATCCATACATGGATTTTCATTGCTTTCATTTTTTTTATGTAGAATATTTTTTATTAGTATAAATAAAAGTATTTTAGAATCAAAATTTATAAAAGTAATCGACAAAGTTAACTGACTGAATTACAATAAATTATAATATTTTTTCATTGAGATATACTTTATAAATCTACATTTCTTCTCTTTTTATTTAATTTGCATTCAATTCTGATTGATGGATATACAATATGAAAATAAATGCTAAAAAAAATTACAGCGTATTATCTATGCATTTCGATTATCCGTGCATTATCCTGATCCAATTAGAATGTTAAATGTTTAGTATAATTGACATTTGAACAGAAATTTTTGATAATATATTAAATGTTGGAAAAATTTTTTTAGTTAACACATCACTCAAATAAGTCCCGAGGCTGACACCTAGATGGCGTCTTAATGAAAAATCTATATGGTTTTTAGAAAGTACCGATAAATGATATGCGTCAAAATTTCATGACAATCCGACCATTCATTTACAAGTTACAGTGGTTTTGGTGACGCTACATATATATATGTTCTGGAATTAAAAATAAAAGTAGCGTCACCAAAACCACTGTAACTTGTAAATTAATGGTCGGATTGTCATGAAATTTTGACACATCATTTATCGGTACTTTCTAAAAACCATATGGATTTTTCATTCATATATATATATATATATATATATATATATATGTGTGTGTGTGTGTGTGTGTGTGGAGACAGAAATATTGTTAATCCTATCGCGATAGTATGTTTTCTTTCTTTCTTGCTTTCATTTTTGTTCTTTATATGTTAAAAAAAAATTTGTACTCATTTTGATGATAATTTTTCATCCCTATCTATGAGATCTGGTAATCAGTTGAACAACTTAATAAAAAGTAATTCACTAATTTATATTTAGAAGTTTAAAAAAAGAACAAAAATAGTCCGAGAGTTTCTTTTGTGTGAGGTGAAAGACATTCTCATCAGGGGTGGATTGGAGTTGGAAGAAACTACCAGGTATGTCTTTGAGATATTATCAGAAAAGGATGCAATTCTGTCAGATGAATGTTTTTTCCAACTAATTAAAAAAATATGTATAAAAAAATCTTACAGATATCCTAAAATATGTATTACAATGATGCTAATTTTTTAATCTAAACCAGAAAGGAGGAATTGGAGTGAATTTTAGCCTATTGTTTTTTAAAATATGTTATATAATAGATTGTAAAAATTAATATCATGTAATTTTTTTCCTGGGCTGAGGAAGGCTTGCAGTTACAGCCGAAACACCGCCCGAGAAAAGTAGTAATAAAAAGACGAAAGAAATAAAAGAAATATAAAAATATTGGATTTATTTTATTTTTTTCCTTATTAATTAAGATATTTTTTGTTTCTATATACTAGATACATAAGAAAATAAATAAGGTTAATCAAACATTTGGTATTTAAATTTAGATGTTAAAAATTTTCATTAAGAAGAATCTGTAATCAATATTTTTATATTGCTACTTTTTTTTTTATTAGTAAAA
>JAAAKE020004042.1:0-11199 GCA_010014785.2 Anisolabis maritima
TAGCTGAATAAAATAAAAAAGAGATAATATAAATAAATAATTAAATTAAATGTAAAAAAATAAAGAATTTGAAAGGAGGGAATGATGATTAAATTTTTTTATCATCTGACTGATATTCCCAGGGACCCCACGAGTTATATAAATAATATCACATGTTTATGAATAACTTTTGAGTGCTAGCCATATAACAGCCTAACTAAAATCTATCATACTAGTCACAACTAAATTAATTAATTCATCCTCTAGGGATAAAAATAGAGGAAGTCTATAATAAATAGCATGACGAAGGGGGTTGCTTTTGTAAAAACAAATATAAATTAAAAACTATTTTTTTTTTTTTTTCCAAATATATATAATTTTTTTTAAATTTAGTTTGAAAGTTTTATTACTCTTTTGATATGAAATTATAAAAAAAAATCAAATTTACATAGATGTTAGTTAAATAAACTGCTGAGAGCATCATAAAACAGACCGTGGTCGCCGAACTGAAATTTCACATTTTGGTACCTAGCCATCTAACGCAAGGGTCGGCATAGATTCTAGATAATGAGCCAAATTTAACATTTTCAGACGAATAGGACATAGCAATAAATTTTAACTCAAAAATAAAAGGGACTATACTTAGGGGTTAGGACATATTTGAATAAATTAACATGAATGTGTGCCATGCAGGACCAATCAGGCTGAACCTTGGATGGGTGACCCCAAGGAACAAGAGTGTCGGCAACCATTGATAAAGGAATACTTATAATTAAAAATATATAGTCTAATGGTTATAGAAGCCGAAAAATAACTAAAAAAACTTGAATTTATCCAAACACGTGATACAAAATCGGTGAGAAATAAAAAAAATGTCTTAAAAATGAAATAAAATATATCCACGAATATTATTTCTTGGTATATCACCTAATATTTTTTGTATCGAAATTTTTTTTCTCTTGATTTTGAAAAATTAAAAAAAATCAAATTTTCAATTCAATAAATGAAATTACACTTAGTATGGAATTTATTTATTATTTATGGATATTATTCATGGAAATATATTTGTTTTGATTTTCAAATTTATTTTTAAATAAAATCCATGGAATTTTTCATTTCTATATAGTCCCGTCCTATCGGGTCGGGTTCTTATACTACTCCCTCCTTTGGATCCGTTTATGCCAGAGCGTTAATTTTGAGGCGGGTGTACTTTTTTATTTCGGGGGCCGCGTGTTGCAGCTTGTCGACTACTGACCTAAGGGATTTAAAAAAAGAATGGGATCTTTATATATTTCTTTGGAATTTTTTAAGCAATTTTTCATACCTCCATACCATTAGTATTTCTTTCTTATATATTTATATAAAAGATAATACAATTTGTGGTTTATCCCCTCACGTCCCCCAAAACAATCCAACAAGTCAAAGGATAATAATAATAATAGAAGCTAATGCACATTTATTCTTTAATTCTTATTAAGAAAAAACTTTTAGTATATAATAGTTAAATTAAATTAAAAAAATGCTTCTAAAAATAAAGAGATAAAAGGATCCTTAAAAAGTTTTTTTTTTTTTTTTTTTTTTATTAAAGTTTTGGAATTTTTTAAGGGAAAGGTTAAGGTTGAAATGAATATAAAAATAATGAACTATACCGGGTATTATTATTATTATTATTATTATTATTATTATTATTATTATTATTATTATTATTTTTAGAGTCGTATCTTTTAATAAAATAAAACCTCGTCATCACTATTTTTTTATTCCTCGTATAAAATATGAACATAGACTCGTTCGTGTATTTTTTTAACTGTGCAAGGAGAAAAGATCTTTGGTAGTTAGTCTTCTTATATTAGAATCCGCCGATGGAATTTTATTTTTAAAAATAACATTAAAACTATACATGTATTTGATTTGAAAATTTTTTTTTTATTAATTACCTCTAGAAAGCAATTTTTCTCAGTAATATATTAAATATTCAACAGTCAAAATACTCTTTGCAGTTGAAAATTTTTTAAAATGAAAATAAAAATTTTTAGATTCGTTAGAAATAATTTTTTAATAGATTCATTAGAAAAATCGCTTGGGTATTTTTTAATTGATCAAGCAGCTTAATATTTTTAAGGTTTTAGCCATGTTTTCCTTTACTGCTTAATTAAAACAAGTTTATTTATTTAGAGGGATTTTCAAGCGAGAGTACTGATGCCAGAAAACATTTTATACTTGAGGACTTGCTTTTAATCATAAGATCTGATTTCCAGCATTCGTTTTTTTTTTTTTTTGTTTGCCAAAGCTGTTATCAGATCTTATGATAAAAGTTAATTTTAAATAAATTTTAATAACGCCACTTATCTAGGCTCACCTCAAAATGGAGAGAGAAGGTATTAATTAAGTAATATATTTATTAAGAAAAATAACTTACAAATTCACTTGCAAACAATAAAAATCATATCCATGGTGGGATTCTTATTAAATGTCTGACTGTCAAGATCCCAGTTTTGAAATTATCACTTTTTTGTAATTTTGTGTAATTTCTAAATTTGTTTTTCTCCTTCGATTCAGACACTGAGAAATGCTTCTAAGAAGGTCTTATTTATTTAATGAATTATTTAAAATTAAATTCACAAGAGAGTGAATGATTCTTCTCCTTTTTTCGTTTCTTCGTTTAATTTTATAATATCCCATTTGGTTGAGTAAAATTAAAAAGGTCTGATAATCATAATTAACCATGTTGTACCTCTGTCTCTGGACTCAGAGGTTAGGCTTTTGCTTCATGCTCTAAGGGCTGACCAATAAAATTTATTCAAATTATATTGAGTACTAATTAATTTAAATAGCAAGGGATGGATAGTAGTAAATGGCCTCGGATGCCGAAAGACTTAAAAACATGTGGGATTAATTTAAATATTATTAACTTGAAAGAAATTAGACAGAGATAAACAGTACAAGAAAAGCCGGAAGACAAGGAACAGTCAGCCAGATCAATGTCAATAAGCAAGGCCAAGCACTACTCACCCTCGGATAGGTGGCCTCCAAGAAACAAGCGCTGAACGTCTGCCGGAAGCACCCGGTACTAATTTTTCAAATAATATATACTCAAAATGGCCTCCGCAATCGAAATGGACTAAAAATTGAAATAAATAAATAAAATATTTAAAAGAATTTATTTTTCTTATATTATCTGATATATTTTAACAAATAGTATAGGAAAATATTATACACTGAAATTTATTTTTCTCTTTCTCTACGATATTTATTAGTCTACTACGTATATAAATAAATAAATAAAAAGAAAAACGAATCAAGTCAAAGCACACCCTCGACCTAAAAAAAAAGACGACGCGCACGATTGCTAAGTACTCGTGCAAACACAACACCCTCTACTCGCATGTGTGTTTGTCCGTCTGTTTGCCTGGGGAGAAGAGGCTCAGGTCGATTCTAATTCAATTTCTCTCTCTCTCTCTCGTTTTACTGCATTTTTATAAATACGACATACATTTATTATTATTATTTCGTATTATAAGATGCAACAACAACATCATTATTACTTCTCTGCTATTTTTAACATCCAATTAAATTACGTTACAAATTTCGGATTAAAGATTAGAGAAAAAAAAAAATTATTTGATTTGTGGTTTAAAAAAAAAACTGATTTGGTTTTAATTTCCTTAATTCGTTAGAGTGTTAAATATAATTAAAATTAAGTTTTTTTATTTTTAATAAATTATTATAAAATATAATCAATAAAATTAAAGATATTATACAGGAGCTGACGTATCCAAATTAAGACAATATTTTTATATCTATTAGGCTTATTTCAGGCATGTACAGAGAAAGATTTTTTCGCATTAAATCCCGTTGTAACTAATAGATTTGATCATATTGGGAGGGGAAAGTCAAAGACCTCCAATATCTCCTTTATCCGTCTCTGGATTATTTTGGAAAAAATATCATCTCCCGTTCAGAGACCGTAGCGGGAAAGCCGAAGTGAATTGGTTAGGTCATCTTTTGGAAGAGGCATAAGTTTTTCAGGACTCTCTACTATAATTATCTTACAAATCATATAAACTTATGAAAAAACATTAAGTTTATACACCAATTTTTTATCGGATAACGTTTTTATTCTATATATCTACGTTTCAATGAATCCATGGCTCCTAGCTTAGAAGTACTTGAGCTAAGTTCTAAGCCAATATAATTTAAATAAATGTACACCGGATAATAGATTTCGCACAATTTATAATCAATATATGACCCGAAAGATAAAAAAGTTACAATTAGATATAGGATATTATATTATTATCGATCCTACCTTTTGCAGAATTGTTTTAATGCTTCCCTTGCTATCCTAAACTAATTGTATCTTCTCTCTAGACTTAATTAGACCCCTAAGGTGACCACACCTTGAAATGTTTCAATTTAAATACCGTGATTGTTCATCAAAAGAGAAGGGGGAAGAGGGAGCAGGTCGTGTTATTAAAATCGAAAAGTCGTAGTCCAGGGGGTAATTCATCACCTGCTCGGTAGCAAGTAATTAACTTGGAGGAATCAATAAGAGCGAGAAAGAAAAGTGCAAGAGGATTCTCTCTTTTGCTGGTGTTCTATTATCTTGTCCTTTGCGATGTCCCAAGGGCCAAAAGGGCAGATGGGGTGCGGTGACTCAGCGACTCTTCTCTGACAGCCCATTCATTATTTGCTGGCGGCGGGATATTTCGGGGTCGCAGGTGAGAAATCACCTCACACCGGACTACTCTAATTAATAACGACAATTTGACTTATGAGCTTGGAATTTGGAGGGGGTTTCTCCTCTAACTTTGTTGCCTAAAATAAATTTTTTACATTTTTTTACTAATTTTAGAAGAGGTTCATTTTAAATTAAAACCTTATATATATGATTTTTTAATAGAAAAAAAAGTTTATTAATTTTATTAACACTCTTTTTTTTTTTTTTGTTCTCTATAAAAAATTCATGCAACCTCTGGATACTCTTTAACCTTTGAGGTAGAAACAAAGTTGTTGAAAAAAAATTAAAATAGTTAGGGTTAAAAATATAATTTGTTAATTAAAAAATTTTAAAAGTTCATATTTTATTTTTTGTTTTATAATTTTGTCTTTACCAAGAACTCGTTATCACTATATAACGTTTTTTTTTTTTTTAACTCTGTCTATAGACACAAGAAAAACTCTACCTTTTCAATGATACAAAAAAAAACGAGATATTAAATTAAAGCCGAAACGTCTCTAACTTGAGAGTTTTAATATCGGAGAGGTTTCTAACCTGGCAGCCTACTCCTTCCATTGTTAAATGCAACGGCCACCTTACTACGACCATTTTTCTTTATTTAATTCTCCTCTTTCTTCAAATTAGGGATATTCAGAAAGTTTTTTGTATTAGGCACTTAAGAAATTCTATATAAAAAAAAAAGTATAATAAAATGCCTCTTATGTTGATATTTCTTAGGAAAATTTCCAAATACGGGACTAAGAGCCTCTTTTTTTTCTTAACTTTCAAGGAGAAAGGGATCCTTAGACTGACTATGAAGCAACAATATATTCTAAAACCGCAACCTTACACTTAAAGATATTAAAACCAATAAGATCTAAAGATAATCTGGAGGTAAAATAAACTATTATATAAGCCCCCCTCCGGTGGGCTCCGCACCTAGGCAGATTGCAATCCCTGCCTCCTTTTTTTTTAATTTTTTTTAATAGGAAGAATTTAAGTCCAAAATTATATTAAAGTGGTCAAAAATTTTTATTAATTAGTTGTGCCATTATTAATTTATCTTTTTCGTAATTGAAATGGAGGGAGGGAGGGGGTTCTCTATTCCAAATCTGAATTAATCATAGCCTAAAACCTCCCCCCCCCCCCCAGAAAATTCTTTACTTATTAGAAAAAACCTGCAAAAAATCCTTTCAATTTTTCGGAGTCTATGCGTTACAGACTGACAGTAGGACTTTGTCTTTTAAATAATAGTAAGTAGATATAGATACTAATAAAATTTTTAAATTTTTAGTATTTTTTAAGTCTTTCCGGCATCTGTGTCCATTTAGACTCCGTCCATATTTATTTAAATAAAATGGAGGCTAATTTAATACGATATAAATACATTTTTTTCACTCAGAACGGGAAACGAACTAGACCTATAGCTCTGCACCAAGGGATATACTTTATTAGTTTAAGGGAGTTTTTCCAAAAATACACACAGAGAATGTAAAATTAATGAATTAAATGAATTTGATTGTTATCATTTATATATATATATATATATGGGTAGAGAAAGAAGTGATAAGACCAGACAGCGAAAAATTTAAATATTTTTATAAAATTCAAGTATTTTACAGTACAATTCATACAATTGTAGATATGAATGTTAAAACCTATAATACATCTTGATTTAAAATTTATCTCATTGCTTATTTACTCGTTTAGTTTTAAGGTGTGAATTAGGACAACGGTCACCTTCCGGTGGTCCGCAGAAAAATCTCGACCTTACCCACCGGTTAAATTAACTCGTTCCAAACGAAAAGCTCCACCTCCTAAAATGGAGAGGGGGTTCTCTATTCCAAATCTGAATTAATCATAGCCTAAATCCCCCCCCGGAAAATTCTTTACTTAGAAAAAAAACTGCAAAAAAGTTTTTTCGGAGTCTATGCGTTACAGACTGACAGTAGGACTTTGTCTTTTAAATAATAGTAAGTATAGATACTAATAAAATTTTTAAAATCTGAACCTTATTTGCATTTGTTATGCTTTATTAATAATGAAACAAAAATAAGAAATTCTTATGAATGACAATTTTTTTGTTTTTAATTCATTTGAAAATTACAAAGTTTTAAAAAAATTACATTTTTAACATTTGGTGTAAACAACTGAGGTGTGACACAATTAAAACTCGGCTTGAAATAACGTCTTTTTTGGAGTCAAAAACTAAGTTCGAACTTGTATTTTTGCTTCTCTCCCTTAGAAGACGTTTTCTCAATTTTTTAAATTTCACGCCGGCCCTGGAATTTTTTATATTTTTATTTATTTTTTGCTTACTAGGAATTTTCACAAATATTTATGTAAAAAACCTATAGTATTGACTTAAAATTCACTAAAAAAAAACTCCTTCAATTTCCTTCATAAACTTAAAATATAAAAAATAAATTTATTAAAATATATCGCGGTCCTCTTGTAAGCCAGACACGACACATTGTAAAAATTTTCAACTAGTCCAATCCATTGGAGTATAGATAAAAAAATCTCAACATCGATTTTTTTTTTGCGATCGCAATAATTTAACATATATAGGTAAGAGAAAGTAAAAATTGTTTTTTTTTTTTTAATCATCTACTAAATTTCAACGATCGTATGAGAGTAGTTTATTTTTTAACCAAGAAAAAGAGCAGAGGAAGAGGAGATCGGAACAAGGTGTGAATAATTGATATTCGAATCCATTACTCGATAAAATCCCCCCCCCCCCCCCCCACTGAAAGCAAAGAGAGTGTGTGTAATGTGGGACGAAAAGCATCCAAACTCCCCCATCAGAGTTCATCGATCCCTGATAAGATTAACTGTTCGTTAGCATTGGTGTGTGGAAAAGCGTGTAAACCGAGAACCGATAGGGTTGCCCAAAAGCTTCCCTTCCCCCTCCTCCCTCTCCCTCCCTCTCTCAATTTATTCACTCGCTAATCATATTAACGTTTTATTAATTCATCATAGAGAAAACCCGGTTGCTTTTGAATACGATATTCAAGTCCTTCCTGTTCCCGGGGATTTATTTGCTATCTATATATAGAGTACACCTATCTAACTATATATTCTCTCTATAGAATATACAAAGAGGAGGTTTTGATTTAATTTCTTTTTTTTTTTAGATACTAAAACATTAGCAGATAATGTTAATTTATAATTAAAATAGGTAATATGGTAAAGAGGGGGAAGGGTGTCCATTCCTTCTCAGATCTACCATGGTGTGCATAAATTCGTTCTTTTTTGCTTGCACGGTATAGGCAACCCAAATATCTAACGCATTAATGGATGGATTAATTGCTATGTATTTATTAATTTCAACAATGCATGCGTGGCCCGTGTTGGAGCAATTAATCGAAATTAAGTGAATTTATTATTTGTGTTCCAGCAAGAAAAAAACAAACGAATTTATGCACACGTGGTAATTATCAAGGGATGATACAGTAAAAAAAAAATAAATGTGTAAGATATATCTATGAATTTGAATTTAGCGCCAGAATTTATGAAAATATATCTTACTGATTTTTGAATAGTACTTTGAAATACAGAATTTTAAGAAAAGGAAAATAATAAAATTCGAAATATTTAGAGGTAAAGAGCATGGGGAGTATATGGATAGTATAATATACCTCTCCAAATTTGACTTTTACTTTGCTGTTCTCTCCTAAAACTTGCTAACTCCCAAATTTCAGTCCAAACTGTTATTTCCTTTCACAAAAAGAGTTCATTACGTGTGGTATAGGTTGTTTGCATTTCCTTAATGCTTTAAAGAAAAATAATATTAACGGAGTTTGAAGGGACGCAACCCGCTGAAGAAAATATTCTATATTAATTTTGAGTAAACAATTCTCATTCAAAATGTGCTAACTACTAATAACAATTTGTATAAATAAATGTTATTTGATCTCTCTTTTTCTTTCTCTCCCTTTTTGTTTTTTTTTTTTTTTTCATTCCTGGAATATTTTTCTTAAAGTAGAGATAAAAATCCCTTAGGAAAGTTAAAGTGTCACATTGCCTTCATCTTTATTTTATAAAAAAAAAAAAAAGGAATCCACCCTCAAAAGTCAATCCAATAAAACATCAAACCGAATTATAGATAAATAAAATGAAATTTTTTTTATCTTTCGGCTATTTAAACACATCAAATTTTACTAAAATGGGGAAATTTGTCGATTTTTTTTTTTACTTCTAATAATAATTTTTAATAACTGGGGTAAATAAAGATATTATCTAGGGATCAGTGTTTCGCTTCCCGTCCTGAAAGATATATTTAAATTTTATTTGCTACCAATTAATTTAAATAAATATGTTCGGACTTTAAATGGCCATCGCCATATGCATATAATTTTACCATTTACGAATATTAGCCCCAGTCCCCTAGAGCAGAGTTTATTATTTTTATTAATTTTAATTTTAAATCATTTTCGATTGCTATGGCCATTAAGACTTTACAAATATATATAAATTGCACATAGAATTAGTGGTTGGGAGAAGGAGTGGGTGCTAGGCAGTCAAATCCAATCTCTCCATTTCCTTGAAATCTGGGACATTCCTTTATTCGTCCATCTTCACTCTTACGATTTTCGAATGTATGATCAATCACAAGGCGTACATAATTTTTTATTTTTATTTAATTTTTAATTATGTAGTCTCTTATTGTATTGTGTAAATATGTCGATAGGCTCTGTGATGACCTTATTAAGCGATACAATCAGAAGGTTTTAAGGAAATAGAGAAGCCTTTTTGGCTGCTTAGCGCCCCCTTAGCAACCATATCCTATATATAATACTATAATAATCAGAATTCCGACGATTTCTGGTTGTCTTGTTTTTTGTGAACAATTGAGAATTTTTTGCGTGTTTATTGTTGGTGTTATAATGTTATTGAACCAGCTGCTCTTAATGGATTAATATCATCTCCTTCTTTCTCTTCTTCACTCTCTATCAAAAGTCTTGCTAAGTAGCTAAAATATAAAGTTTCATGAAAATCGGTTTAAGTAATTTTTTTTTTTTTTGTAATGGCCCTTTTCATTTCGTCAATCCTCGATATATATATAATGAAATTACAGACATTTTGAAATTTAAAGGTTGTCAACCGGAAATTGTGGTGAGCCCTACTTGCCCGAAATGTGTAGCAACTCTATTTTTCTTTATTCACATTTCATAGATGAAAGCTAATTTAAATTCCTACTTATACATTTTTTTTTCTTCAACTTGTCTATGAGAGAATATAAAAATAAATAATTTATAAATAATATTGAATTTATTAATTTTAGACAAGACGATTGATGGAACAATTCCAGTTTCGGTATGTTCTTTTGACATCATCGTCAGGTCTACAAAAGAATTTTATTCATAAGGGCACTCGCTTTATAAAAACCTTCCGTAATATTTTAATAAAAAATATTTTGTTTAAATTTTTTATTTATACATATTTTTTCAAAAAAAAAAAAAAAAAAAAAATTATACTAAACTTTCACTTAGTATTTTTTAAAATATAACATGTACTGATCCCAGTCAATTGTTGAAAAAAATTTAAAATATATTTAAAATGTGGCTGTTAATATTTATTTATTTATTTTCTTTCATCTAAATATGAAATACATTATATAGATTAGGGAAAATAATACAAATTGATATTTCACTGGACCCCCTTGAGTCCAAAAAATTTGCTGTGCTTAGGAGCACTTCGCATAATTTTTTATATCATTCTATTATTCCTTTTATTTATTGTTAATTTGATTCTTTGTTTTTTTGTCTTAATTCCTTTTTTTTTCCCCCTCCGTGTTTTATTTTAATAAAATATTCCTCTTATCGACATGATCACTGTGATCCAATTACAAGAAGTTTTTTTTAGATAAATAATTATAAATTTGAAAGTTCGAGAAGTCCCTTAAATTTTAAGAAATTCCAATTTTTTTTTCCTCTCTCCCAAAATAAGTCATCGGTTTGTTTATTGTTCACTCACCTATTTTTTATTTTTCTCTGCCTCCTCATTAATTAACCATCTAAAAGGGTGGAAAAAGAAAATTTCAACTTGTATAATCAATATCAATTATTGATGCTAAGAGATTCAGAGAGAGAAAGAAACAAACACTTCACGCTCTCGACTTGTCTGCGTCGGTTGTGCGAAGTAGAAGAAGGAAGGATCGTTGTTACAATAAGAACCACTAAAGTCAAGGATCAGAGGTAATAATTAATTTGGTAAAAAGGAAGAAAGAAGAGAGAGAGAGAGAGAGGGAGGGGGTGGTTTAGCAAAGAAAAAAATAATAATAAAACGCTTTTAACTATCTCTCTTTTTCACATAATAAGATCTTACTCATTAATTAAAGTACGGTAACTTTTATAATTAGGGAGAGCTATTCATAATTGAAAAAAATCTCTAGCTCCTTTTGTCCTTTGTCTGAATTGAACTCTTATGGCTACGATAACGAACAACACAGTAAGTTGAAATTTTTTCAGATTTTTTATATATTCAATTGATATGGT
>JAAAKE020004053.1:0-11198 GCA_010014785.2 Anisolabis maritima
GTGTGGTGGCGGGGGGGGGGGGGGGGGGGGAGCATAAGAATTTTAGAAAGGCTTAGGTGGGGCATGGCACAAAAAAGGTTGGGAAACACTGTTCTAGATTAACATCTTATTTAACTTTTAATAAAATAATTTTTTGTGAGTATATTTTTTTGCTAGGGGATCAAGTGACCGGGGCGCTAGGTGTCGTTTGATCCACTAGCAAAAAAATTATTTTATTAAAAGTTAAATAAGATGTTAAATGGTAATATAAAAAAATCTAGAATGTCAAAAGGAAAAGTGGATCAAACGACGCTTAATCCACTAACAAAAAAATATTCTCACAAAAAATTATTTTATTTATAATAACTGCTACTGGATATACATTGAATTTTTATATACGATTTTTATGAATCAATCTATCTAAAGAAATCACCTATCTTATTTATCTATTCTCATTTGTTGTCAAGATATATATATACCAAAAGTTGGTCAAATTTAGATAAGCTTGACGAGGGTTACCTTTTATTTTTTGGGATTTGAGATCAAAAACAAATCTTTTTGACGGCCAAATCTTCATCCAATATTGAATGTATGCTGGTCCCACTAATGCCCAAGGATACCTCACTCTCACGATAAGTCACATGATGATCTTGTATCAGTTCACGCAGAGTATCAATGTTTTCCGGAACAACAACCGATTTTGGACGACCTTCTCGAAATTCGTCCTTAACTGAACTACGGCCACGATTGAAGTTGGCAAACCATCGATAAACAGTAGTCCTTGAAGGTGCTTCATCTCCAAAAGTCATCGATGCATTGTTGTTGGGTTAATCCATGTCTAAAGTTGTAAAAAATAATCGCTCGAAAATTTTCACAATTTAATTCCATTTTTAGCCGAGATTATTTCAAGTTATTGTAAACTACAGAAATAGCGCTCGTATGTCAATACGTTCTGAGTACGTATACCTTCCAGAATGTCAAACTTTAGGATAGAACTGCCAGCAGCACTAGTTTAGCGCAATCCCGAAATATAAAAGGCAACCCTCGATTATTTCGAAGAAAAAATTAGCTCTGTGATGGTCATAATAGTTTATTTAAAAAGAAATTTATTTTTTTTTTTAAGATCATTAAAACATTTGTTTGTTTTTAGAATATTAGGGTTAAATTTGATATTGAAAAAAAGTGAATAATAAAGTAGTTTTTTAGTTTAACAGAGTGTGTAGTAGGCTCTGTGGCAGAACAAAAATATATATAATTTTTTATAAAATTTTATTTAAGAATAATATAAAGCCCACACTTTCTGTTAAATTAGAATAAAGAAGGAAGGAGTATATATGACCCATTTAAACAAAGCACAAATGAAGTTTTCTAATGTTTAAATCAAATAGTGATAAAATATTTCTAAATTTTTCTAAAAATTCATTTCCAAATTTTTTTAGGATCTATTGATCTTGAAACACCTGATTCAGTATTGGTTAACACAAATTTACGCTCGTTGCTCAACAAGCACACATTTAGTTGTTTGCCACCTCTTTATCAACGCAAATTACTTCAGTTATTACCAGAGGTTGATCGAACACCTACAGATGGATCCTCAAGGTAAAATATATATCTTTATATATTGTTAACTAAAATTCATTTTTAATAAATTATTCTTATATTAATTTTCCATTTATAGACTCTCTCCTTCTGGATTAAGTAACGAGTTTTTTGCTCGTGCTTGTCTTGAATGGAGACAGAGATTAGCTGAAGGTGAATTTACTCCAGAAACTCAACAACGCCTTAAACAAGAAGCAGAAAGGGATCTTTCAAGACTTGATCCCTGGAAGGTATAATATGATATATGAACTTTTTCTTTTTCATATTATTTTCATTTTCACTCGATATCTCCAATAAGTACTTTTTAAATTTTATGAATAATTTTTTAATTTAGATTTTTCTTATTTAGTTATATTTATTTTATAAAAGTGAGGCGGCTAACTGTGTAAATCTGTAATTTAGGTAAAGAAAGAAAGAAAGTAACTAAATATTTTTTCATTTATTTTATATTCATTTCCTTAGAAGATGCGAGTCCTTTCATTAGAGCATATAGAGCAATATGACGCGTTATTTACCAGAGCTATTGTTGTCCATGAAGACAAACTTCAAACCCAACCACAGCTAACCATATCTTGGAACCTTACTTCTATTTCCTATCTCTAATATCTAATCTATATTTTTTTTCTAGATTGCAAATTAATCCTTAATCAATTTCCACCCTAGTCGTTTAAATCCCTTCTAATCGATGAATGCTCTATTTGAATAAGGATTTGTTCAGCACTGTCAGTACTTGGCTTCTTTCAAAGAGGTCATCATAGAGGAAGGAATGCTTTTATTATTTAGAATTATACCTTTCCTCTATTCATCTATAATATATTTGTCGTGGTTTTAAATTATAATCTTATTTGTTTTTGTTTTTTTTTAAACTTTAATTTCCAAATTATTTTTTTTTTAGCTAAAACATTTTGAACCAATTTGGGGCGATGCATCAGTTGGCGGCGGCGGCGGTGGTAGTGGAAGTACTTCGACCCTTGATCTTGCTATTTCTTCTTCACCGCCGCCGCCGCCCCCACCAGTACGCGGAACTCGTCTTCGCCGTGCGAGCGCTGCGGCTTCTTCAACGGCATCTTCATCATCATCTTCAGCTGCTTCAAGTAGTGGAGCAGCTGCTGCAGCTTCAACTTATTCACGTCGAGAAGGTGCAGTTACCAGAGCAGTATCAAATTATAGGGAACAAGCAGCAGCTGCAGCTGCTGAAAAACGTCCTGCAACTGATACAATTATAGCATCATCCTCACAATCAACATCATCCTCTACCTCCGCCCCAATAGCTAATAAACGACTTAAACATTCTTCAGGTAAAAATATTTTAACCTCTTTTTTTTTATTATCCACTAAGTGAGATTTTTTTTTTAGATGTATTAATTCAAGAAATTGAAATAACAATAAAAGAAACCCAAAGACAGCCAGTGATACCAAATATTAAAGAAGAATCTCTTGAAGATAAACCGGATCAATCTACACTTCTTAAACAAGTTGATGTTTTGGATATTAAAGAAGAAATTTCTTCAAAATCATTAGAAATCCCAGATTCTGAGTCTAATATTCCAGAAGAATTTGAGGAAGATGAAACTCCTCCTGATCACCATTCTCAACCATCCTCTCCAGTAGCACCAGCATCAGCTACAGTTATTTCCCCTCCTGTTGTGTCACCTGAACATGAAGTCTCTATAGCTGATGATTTATCTACTGAAATTCCGCTTCCTGAATTGGAAGAAGAAGAAAAAACAAAATCAGATGTTCTCCCTAAATCCACAACAATTTCTGAAAATTTACATGAATCAAATGAAGGAATTGAAGCAATTACTACAGATGTTTTAGAAATTTCAAATAAATCACCGAAAGTACCAGAAGATCTTGAACAAACAAAAATGGATTTGGAAACTGAAATTGAATCTCTTCCAAGTACAGAACAGAATCTCTTGGAAGAAGAGGAAGAACAAATCTTGCCAGAAACTATAAACCCTTCAACTCCTCAAGAAGCTACTACTGCTGAAAATGTTAGTACAGAACAAGTTGAAACTCATCTTCAAGCAACACAAGAAGTTGAGAATAGTTTATCAAAACAAGATTTAGTTCAAACTGTTTCTGAAGAAACTGGAAAAGTTGAAGAATCTGAAACGTCTAATGATATTGCTAAAATTCTTAATTCAGATATTTCAGAAGGAACAGAATTAACAAACTCTTCTAATGAATTAATTTCTGAGGATACTTTATTAAAAACAGATAAAAATTCTCCTTTAATTTCTAATCATGAGCATGATTCTCTATCCTCTGGTATGAATATTGATGAATCTGAAGACTCTCACTGTGTACAAAGAAATTGCGAAGATATTCAATATTCTTCAGAAACACCAGAACCAGAGCCTCCTTCTCAGGACAATCAAGAAACTCCTTCACTAGTTGAAGATACTCCTAATTCTGAATCATCTTTATCAATACCTTCTGAAATACAAACCTTAGCATCATTTCCAAATGTTACTTCTGAACCACAAATCGAGACAAATATTGAAAATGATGTAGCAAACCAACCTATGTTAACAGACTGTGAAGCAACTTTTACAGAAAATATGGAGACTGAACCTATAATCGAAATGCCTACAAGTATTCCTAATCATTCTTATGAATCCAGTCAAATAATAGAAAATCAAAATAACTTCAATCCAAATTCAGAGGAAAGTCAACAAACAACATTCCAATCTACTATTTCAAATATTGAAAATGATTCAACATTTCAAACCACTCTTGAGAATAATATACCACTTTTTCAAACCAATTTAGAAAATTCTACATCATTCCAATCCCCAATGGACACACGTGAAACAACTTTTCAAGAAAACTCTGTTCAAAATAATGATATAATTCTCCCTTCTACAGGGCCTAGTGAATCAGCTTTTCAAGCAGCAATGGAAAGAGAATTAGCTCTTCAAAATATTTCAACACAATCTCCATTAATGCAAAATGGAAATAGTGATAATTCATCTTCACTTTTAGAGCAAGAAAGATCACTTAAAACTCTAAGTTTGTCGCCTAAAGATACACCTTTTCAATTAGAGGATAATAATACACTTGATCAAGCTTCTTTGGAAGAAACTGTAAGTGTAGTTGTTGGCGCAACACCTTCGAGTCTTCAAGCACCTTTAGCATCAATCCAAGAAGCGGAATCAACAGTTCCTTCTTCAGATTCATGTTCTCTACAAGCAACTTCCCGAGTAACTATTGAATCAGCTGTTGAAGAAGAAGATCCAGATGATCCTCCGCCACCTAGACCCCCTGATGAACCACTAAATACTTGTTCTGAAAACAGTGAACCCCAAACTATCCAAGCACCTATCACTGATGTTATTATGCTCGCATCAATGGATCAGGTTAATAATTTTATTTTATTTTTGAAATGATTGAAATATTTCAAATCATTTTAACTTTTCATTAAATATTTTAATAAAATGTAATTTTTTAAGGTCTCGGTAATTCCTATGCGGGAAGAACTTGAAGTTCGACTACAAGTTCAAGAACCAACTCCTGTTACACTAGGTAATAGCGGCTCACTAGGGACAGGCAATGGTCTTCGTCCAGGAACTCCAATTTGTCCTCCTGATGCCCCTCCCGCTGTAAAATTGGAATTGGAAGGTTAGTATTTAAAAAATATTTTAAATTTGAAAATATTTAAATAATTTAATATATTTTTAAAATTTTCTTTTTCAGTAACTTTAACTCCAGAGAGTCATGTAACCAGTAGTAGTGCTGAACCTCCTCCACCAGTCACTACTGCAGATAAGGTGACATATTTCCCACTTAATTATCGATGCATCTCAGAATAAATAAAATTTCTATCTTTTGTTTAATCTTAATAGATAATTAGAAGATGTATATTAACCAAAATAATCAAATTTCATAATGTTTTATCTTTTGTTAAATTAACTATTTTTGGATTTTATATTGCTCATCTAGACTCTTTAGGCGAAAAAAAAGATAGCATTTGTCCAAATTATTTTGAGACGCATAGTAAATTCATATTGGCAGTCGCCTTGGAGTCTACTAACTACCTCGCATAGTATTTTATTAAATATTTTAAAAAAACGATATATTGGAATTAGATTTAGTTGATTCTAGACTCCTAGCTGAGAAATTTTTTGCAAAAAATTTTCTCTACAATTAAATACAATTATAATACAATTAAAATTTTCTTTTTCAGTAACTTTAACTTCAGAGAGTCATGTGATCAGTAGCAATCCTAAATGTTTTTCCGAGATTCCTCTAAATTTTCTTTTTAATGGTGTTATCTGACTCGAGACTTCATAGTCCCCATATATGTAAATATAATACACGTTTTCTACGTTCTGGTTACTCGAAAATTTTTTATGAATATTCAAACTTAAGTATTCTTATACTTGATCCTACAGTTCTGTCCCTTTTATTTTTATTTTTGTAATCCATGTACAGCCCGTTTTCTGGGCCTCCTTGGAGCTATAAACTTGTCACACCCAGGTTGAGAACCAAGCATAATAAACATTTATTTTAAACAATTAGTATAATTTCTGTATCTTCTTTTAATTTGAATTTTTAGACGATTGCTGCTGTCATTCCTCCGACGACTATAGTTTGTCTCCCGTCGGTGGTGTCAGCATCAGCAGCAACGCCAGCTCAAGCTCGAGCTCGTCCACCAACGGCTTCTTCTGCAGTGGCTGCTAGTTCTTCGGCAATGCCATATATTGCAGTTTCTGCCTCAAGATCTGCGAGTAAACCAGGTCGCCGATCTTCTTCAGGACGATCTGGAAATGCCTCTACAGCCCCTCCGCCTGGTGCCGTCAATCTTGAACGCAGTTATCAAATTTGTCAAGCGGTTATTCAGAATTCACCAAATAGAGATCAATTGCGGGGACAGTTGCGACCACCTCCAGCTTTGCTTAAGGTTATTTTTAAAATATAAATATTAGTAAACTAATAGTAACTTAAAGGACCAAGCATTTAACCCAATAATTAAAACCAGTGTTCCGTGAACATGTTACAAGTGTTAATAAAAGACGAATTATGTTATTTAGCTTTTATCAATATATATTTTTTTACTTAATATTTTTTACTTATTTAATAGAAAATCTTTGAATTTTAATAAAAAACATGTTCATGTATATTTTTGTTTGTTTTATGACCTCAATAATAAAATGAAAGAGTATTCCGCAAATTTTTTTTATAATTTAAAATTGAAACAAATCTTACAATTCAAAAGAATATATAGTTTCATTAGACAGTGGAATAATATTATACAATCAAAAGATCAATGGATCTTCTTTAGATCAAATTTCTCCCAAGATAGATTAGGAACCTCCGAATATGCAAAATAAAATTTGATAAATTAAGGTCCAAATGATTGGATTATAAAGATATATAATTATTTTTGAATAAAAACTAGCAAAAAATATATATATAAAATCCATTTTATAATAATTATATTTATAATATAATAAAAAATAAAAAACATTTTTTTATTTTGAAACCAGGAGAAAACTAGACTGGTTCATTTATCCATAATTAGCTCCCTTACTTTTCAAATATTTCGACTTAACAATGCAGAAGATTGGTTGATTATGGCTAATTAAGAAAAAACAATAAGAAATATTAGAAAACAAATCTTTGTTGACTGTAATATTCTCCTGGCTACAAAATCAAAATCATTCCAGGTACTTTTCTAATAAAATTTGTTATTCTTTTTATAGAGCCAGTTGGCTGTGACTACGCCAAATCGTAAAAACTCCTCGTATAGCCGAGCGGCAGCTACTGCATCTAATAAACTTGTGTTCCAAGGAGGCGCTGGAATTCCTGTAACAATGGCAGTATTACCCCAACCTGAACCCGGAAAACCTCCTCCACCTCCGAGGGCAGCAAGTGCACCTCCACCTCCACCTCCTCCTGTTCCACATTCTATTCCAAGGGCTAGGCAACCCCTCGGACGTCCTGGATCTGCTGATCAAGGTAATTACATTGTCATTATTTATTGTTTAGATAAAAAAAACTCATCTTAAAATCAAAATTGCTCAGCGTTTTTAAAGGTCACTAAAAAAAAAACTCATTTGACGATAACTTCAACCGAACAAAAGATACCAACCTTGAGCATTCGAGATTTGTCTGTCAATTTGTCGTTCTGTGAACATATGGTGCAAATTCGATTGAAAGGATCTTTATGAAATTTTATATTTAAGCTTCAGACATGAATATCTCAATTTGATCAACTTTTGGTACAATTTTTTTTAAAGAACCCGTCATGAAAATAGGATAGAATTTTAAATCGGACCTTTCTCGGATTTTGATGACGGAGCTTATATATATGTTACCCCGAATTAGTGTAAGTGCCTATTTCTTGAATTAGGAAAGAAGCAATTTATGCCTAGTTTGGCTAGTTCGAGAAATAAGCAAGGCCAAAGATAAGTATGTTAATATTTCTCAGGAACTATAGTTATAAAAAATTTGTCTAATTCGTGAAATTAGCATTTACACAAATTAGCTCTAACATATACTTGTATTTTTTTAGTGACTTTTTTGCTGATGAAAAATATTAATCCATTGAGATTAGTTCCCACTCTCTTAAACTTACTTCTAGACATCAAAACAAAGTTTAGGAAAGAATGACTTATTTCTCTATTTAGGAGTCAATTTAGGGCATAATCTCCTTTAGTATTGTTTCAATGGAAAAAAAGAAATTATTTATAAAAAAATATTAGACATGAATTTTAAAATACTAACTTGTACAAATGGATTAAGGCGTGACACTCTTAGATAACTTGTGGTTATTATCAACTAAACAATTTTATCGGAATAAAATCTTTGATAGTCAGTTGAATTTTTATAAATGAGTTTTTTTCACTTACTGGTTACATCCAATAAATTTCTCCTTCAATTTTATAAAAAGAAAACTATTTTTTTAATGAATGAAATCATTTGTTCTCTTTTAAATTTGTCTTTCTATACCACATATTAATTACAAAATTGTTTTGTTATACAAATTAAACTCAAAAAATATATATATATTAAATAACAAATTTTTATAAAATATTTTAAATGATTATTGATGTTTTTCTTCAAATAATCAGCAGAATTAAACTTATACGGCCTTATGCCCTTCTTATTTTATCTGTATTAAACTAATCAAAAACCGTTATTACTTTCTTTATTTAAAATGTATTTTATATTATAGAGAATTTTTCTAATATACACATTCTATTAATTTTTATTTTGTTTGTTCTGAGAACATTTTCTACCTTTGAAACTATCAGGTGCATGCGCAGAGCATTATTAGTGATGCTCAGTAAAAATTACTGAGTATGTATCTCATTGTTTCAAATGGTTGGCTCCTGGAACATACCTAATATCCTCCTGAGGCCATTCTCATTACTGATATTCATGTAAAATACTACCAAGGCAATATTTTAATAATTGTTTATAATAATTCAAAATTTTTTTTAATCTTTATTTTTTTGTAAATAATATATTTGTAATTTTTTAATCAATAAAATAAAATTGGGGTCTTTAAAAGTTAACTTTTTTTTAAACCTATATTTAGTGGAACTAATACGGCCTGAAAAAAGTTCATTTTTCAAGAGAAATTTACTTCGTGAAGTCTTCAGAATCCAAAAAAAAACATTTGTACAACATCGTATGAGAGTACTATGTGGGAAATATAAACAAAATTGAAAAAAAAATTAAAATTGGACATTTAAAAAATTCGATCACCTCGAAAAGAACTTTTTAAAACATTCTCAAATGATGATAGGGAGAATAGAACACCATAACAATAGAGGAAAAATCCAGCGCTTGGCCCAACCTACGGAAGGTATTGTCAATGCGGGACATCCTCTTTAGTAAATAAAGGAATCATAATACAATACATTTAATCCTATTTCAAGTTCAAATCCTGTTGAAAAAATTTCAAATTCCATGTATTTATTAAAAATTTTATAACAAAATCGAAGGGAGAATTGATTTATTAAAGTCGTATTGACCTGAAGAAGTAAGTTTTGTTCACTGACATTGCGGTAGGAGTCATTCCAATTAATTAGCCTGAAAACGATATTTTATTATCTTTCCAAAAGAATACCTTTATATTTAAAAGGAATAAAAAAAAATTAAAAAATAACAACACTCAAATTTTCTTACTATTTGGACACTTAACTTCTTTTTTGAGAAAAAGATTTTTTATCATAAACAACTCTGCTATTCACTTTTAAAAGTTCTGAAAACTATTATTCAGTATAATTTAAGAAGTATTGACAATGACTGTTAGAAAAATATCTCCAGAACTAGTGCTTACTTTTGTTCTTCCCATCCAAAGTAATTCAATTTGGCAATTACTACTATTTATACAAATACTCCAAATATATTTGATAATTGATTGATGGGACCTGGGAACTGAAATTATTTTTCTAAAGCTTTTTTCAGAGATCCATTTTTTAATATTTTGTCTTTCAACATTAATTAATTGTGTACAAAAGACCTTCGATCGTGTTTCCTAAATGTAGCATTTATCATTTATTATTCTTAACATAGAATAACCCTAGTTTTCCTTCTACCCCGAATTATCGTTTTCACCACATTGATCTTTTCAAAAATATCATTTCCCAGATTAATTTTTTTCCTTGCATATCATGAAAGCAAGACGGGTCTTCAGAATTTTTTAAATTTTGAAAAATCATATTTCCAATAAAACTGCATTCATTGGTTTTGTGTAATATTTCTCGGATTACTAGTTTTCTCTTAACCATATTTTTTTCTCTATCTTCTTGAAAAACGATTGATTGAATTTTGACGATTATTTTAAATTAATTTTATTGTATTGGACAGAAAGTGAATTAATCTGCCCTGGATTAATAAATTATTAGTTTTTATGGAAAATAAAAACTATAAACAATAATTTAATTTTCCTAAAGAATCATTTTTTTCAGATGCAGTATTCTTTTTTTATTTTCCCTTATTTAATCGACATCTATTCTTAAAATTGACACTAACAGTGATCTATTTTGTTTCAAGCTGGCCATACGCCTTCGGATTGCGCGTGCAATCTTGACGCGCTGATAGCCTGCCGCAAATGTGGCGCTTTTTGTCACGATGACTGCATTGGACCGACCCGGCTGTGTGTCACTTGCCTAAAGGCCTTTTAAAATTATAAGTATAAAAAAAAAATAAAATAACGAATTATATAATTTGATTTAATCAATTAACAAAAATGCCGCCGCTCTTTTTGAGTTTTGTACAAATCGTACTTAAGCCTATAAATACGCCTGTAGATATATCCCGTAAAATATATTTGTATAAATAGCCTTCATTTCACGTCTTCCCAACTTTATGTTCAAAGAGATTCTTTTTATAAATATATTATATATATTTTTTTTAATAATAATAATAATATATATACAAATATGTATCTGAATATACATATGGAAATATATATATTATTATATATAATATTTTCTTTATAAATGTGATTTAATTTTATATTTTATATTTCATGACAAATGCGCCTTAGAATAGACTAGATTGTTTCTTCAAGTTTTGCGAAAAAAAGATCAATTTAGAAAAAAAAAGTATCTCTCATTTTCCATGTTAAGTCATTTATTAATTGTAGTTTTTTG
>JAAAKE020004064.1:0-11198 GCA_010014785.2 Anisolabis maritima
TTTTTTTTGAGGGTTCAGGGTGGGAAATTTTTTTTTTTTTTTTTTTTTTTCCTTGAGTTTAGCAGGGCCCGGGTCCCCGCTGTCCCCCCCCCCCCCCCCCCAATATGCCCAATATATCTAAATCTCAATCTAAATCATTTGTAGAAATCTGGGAAAAAATCATCAGTTTTTTACACCTCCTCATATTATTAATGATAATAATATATAGGAGAAATAAATTTTAAAAAAAAAGGGGGGGTAATGAATGTAAAGGCATTGGCAAATTTTATACTAAAATTTGTATATTATATTAACCTGGAAATGTAAATTAGATTATAAATAATTATTTGTTTTAAGATCCTGAAGAAGACCAAACGACTCTAAGCAGAATTTGCTGCTTTTCATTTGAGTGCCAAATATGCAATCAAATAATAATTGCATTGAATGGGGAGAGAAGGCGAAGGGGGAAGGAGCAAATAATAAACAAATACCTGCTGCTGTGAAAAGAGTTGGTAGCCAATCCGATATATGAAATAAGGAATCATAAATCCTCCCAGGATTTTTGAGACCAGCTGACCAAAGGGCTGCATTTCCTCGAATTCCGCCCTCAAAAAGGGTAAATTTTTGCTATGGAAAAAAAATCGTTTATCGTTTTTCCTGTTGTCTCTTAGAATAAATAATTAATATTACTCCTCTTAAGGGCCAATTGCTTGCCCTATTGGGACTCCCTGGACTCTCGGGATTGCCTCCATTGTCGGAGAAAAATAAAATTATTGTGTTTTCTAAAAGGCCATTCTTCCTTAAAGCATCGATCACGTGACCAACTGAATTATCTAATTCAGTTACCATACCTGAAATTTAAAAAACAAATAAGTAAGAAAAATTTCAGTTTTTAAATTAAACAAAAAATTCCACTTTAAATAAAAATAAATGTTTTTTTTTTTTTTTTTTTTTTTTACTTGCGTATCAAGAGAAGCTTTCAATGAATGCTTAAAATTTTGAAAAAAAAAACGATAATTTTTGAATTTGATGGTGGAAGGGAGGGTGAAGTTATAAACGTCGTTCGACGTTCGTTTTCAAGGCTCACAAAATAAGCCTAAGAAGATTCTTATTTTATTCTATATTCTTGGGATAATTTTGTTAGTGGGAGACAAAAATAACTTCCACATTAGGTTAAGCTTTGCAATATAAAAAATCTGATGTGACTAAATGCATATCTCATAACCTAGTTAGATAAGAGAAAGTATTGCGAGCTGTGACACTAAATATTTTGTGTCGACATTTTTCCTTTGTAATAGTAACGTTTATTGAGATCCAAGTTGTAGTACCACCAGTATAAATATATATATTTTGGGGACCATATTGCAACCTCGAAAATAAACCACCACCACTATCACTTCCTAACCTACCAAAATAAAAATGGCTCCAAAAGGAGACCTCGAGTTAATCTCAACAATCAACGCGGACCAACCCGTGAAAACATTATTCCATATAATTATATATATGACAACTAAATCTCATTTTGAAAGAATTTTGAATTTTGTTACACGACAACGAGTTGTTCTTTCATTTCTATGGGGATTATTAAAATCTGAAATCAAAGACTCCACATTATAAAACATTTTAAAAACTAAAAATTAGCTAATTTATTATAGGTCAAATCAATAGAATAGTTTAAAAGAAAATCGCAAAAAACCTAAAAATGTACAAGAGTAAAGTGGGCTCTAACCAATTTTGGGATGGTTAAGGGTTAATACTCTGGCCGATTTTATTAACACTTTGATATTGCACGCAATGAGAGTATCTAGCTTAAATTTAAACTTTAAAACTAATCTGGTTTTTGTTAAAAGACACACAGCGAGACCCATTTTTTTGTATCCAGGCAACGTGTATTTCTGTTAGATGAAATTCTTTCCCCATATATATATATATATGTAGATTAGAGAAAAGAATTCTAAGTGATAGCGAAGATAGAAATTTGCTTCTTATTTAAATAAAATTTCCTTAAATTCCATGGTGGCGACATATCAATATTCAAAATAAATGCCCTCTGAAGGTTGAGAAACTGTGACTTAATCAATAAAAAAATCTTATTTGCCCTCCTTCCAAACAACAGACTTGTTCATTTTAAACACACACACCTTCGGAAAGATGAATCTAATTTGTTTAACACTCAGCTAAAAATGTAAATAATTCAATGATCAATTATCAAGAAATAATTAATAAGTGAAAATCAATATTTAAACATTCCAAAGTCTGCTGAATACCAGACAGAGGTGCCAAACTCATTAGGGGCCATGAGTCAATTTTCACATAAGTGTAACTCACGCAGTTGATGGGTAAACAATATAATGAATGAATTCAAATTAGCAATTTAAAATCTACTTCTATGAATGATGAACTTCTTTCATCGATTAAGGCAGGGATGCCTAAAAGTACATCCCGCCTGCGAATTAACGATATATTAAAAATTTCTAATTGTTCTCCAACTCTAAGCACATACTTTTTCGAGAATGAAATATTTATATCACATCAAAATAGAGGATAAATTTATTTGATGTACAAGTTGTTTCTTGTTTTTGGAGAAAATAATTTTCTAGCCACCCAAAAAAAAATAAAATAAAATAATACCATTTGTCAAAATAATGCGGAGCAAAACTAAGAAAGAATTAAAAATATATGAAGTAAAAAAAATACAGTCCTTGGAAAAAATAAAGTTTGGGGAATTAGGCAGTGCCGTGTAGGCCGCCCAAATCAAAAATCAGACAAAATAGAGAAGAGAGAATAATTTCACGTAATAACAATCATTAACTAAATAAAGAACATGACGGTTATAGGAGAATACATAACAGTAACAGAGGGTGGGGGGGACCACGATATCAATTAAAACTCAATGGAGACATATTCAATGACTTATGATATAAATTTATTCTTTCTAAACCCCCACCCTCTCTCCGCTTGCTACGGCTCTCTTTTTTCTTTCATTTTGAACAAATCTCCACCTCTCTACAATGGCTTTCCAAAATTCAATTGAAGTGGCCTTGTGAGCCCCACCCCTATTTATCTTTTGAACTCTTTTTTCTCATTTACCAGCGTAACGTCGTCTTAAATGATCCTTGATATTTCCAAACATTTTATCATTTTCTTCTTTTGAGACAACTTGAAGTGGCGAATGCGGAGCCAAATGTGCCAAATGAATATAGAAAGGCTCTGAACTGTTGTATTCACTAAAAAAAAATAGAAAAAGAAAAAGAAAAATATAAATGAGGAAGAAAAATGCTAAAAAAAAACTGATGTGGCCATCACGGAGCAAATTTCATTCAAGAAATTCCCCTCAAGGTTCAAATTTTTCAATAATTGTCAGAAGGATTCAGGAGGATAAAATACATAATAAAATTTTAAACTTTTTTAAATTATAAAAAATACAAAAATATACGGCTTTCGAGAAGTGACTGTTTTTTTTTTTTTAATTTCTTGCAGGATGGTAAGGTAGTCAGAATCAGGGTCGTATCCTGAACATTCTTGCGGGGGTCAGGCGAAGGCGAGGTTATAAAGATAAAATTTATACCTGGCCACAGTCAGAGGAAATTAAATTGGCGTTTTCTTAATTGTCTTGAAGAAGGATTCAAAACGTCGACAATTAAAATGAATTAAATAAAAAAAAACTTTTTTAATTTAGTTTCTTCTGGATACCTTCTCGTCCATCCAGAAAAAAAAATGAGTGAAGTGAATCATTTATGACGAGCGTAAGTGTTCCGTTTGTTCAATTTTAACAAAGCTTTATTTTGTTTTATTAATATCACTTTAAAATTAAAATTATAAAAAACTCCTTTATATATTTATAAATTCAAATTTTTACGGGGAGTGAATTAGTTCTCGGGTGGCCACGCCATTTTTCTTGTTATTTATTTATTTATTTATTTACATTTCGATTTAGCTTTATTTTGTTAAGCATAAATTAAATAAAAAATTACTTGATGATTTTAATGGTTTCATTGGTGAAGATTTGCGTGGCATAAAGATCCGTATATCCATTGGCGACTTCTAAATTGTTTCTGAAATCCAAACCAGTTACATTCTGAAAAAAAATATTCAATATATAAACAGAGGTGACGATCAAGTCGCTGAACCTTTATATAAATAATGAGAAAAAATAAAAACATTTCGGTTTTAATGATAAAAGCCATCAGAGTTGTTAAGTGGATATTATATACATGACAATTGTATATAAATTATTATATATAATAAGATGATTCCAACTAATATATATTGAGTTCATGTGATGAAGTAGCATGGAGGAAACGTGGAGTCTCCTCGGTATTAAAACGCTCAAGTTTGAGACGTTTCGGTTTTATTTTAATAATGATTATCAGATTATGTGCCAAAACAATTTTGTCCCTCGAACAAGTAGGACTCTATGTTATATAAGCTGACAAGTATTGACTGGTATTTATATTCTTTGTATATTAAAAAGAGAACTGTGCAATTTTTGTCTCAATGCTTTGTCATGGAGTTCATACTCATGGCATTATTAAATTAAAGCCGAAACATCTTACACTGGCTGCCTGCTCCTTCCTCCTGTTAAATACCCTACAGTCACCTTATTAGAAATTGTTTGGATTAAGATACAAATGCCACGTATATAAATAATCTAAACTTGACAACTCGCATTCTCTGGGTCAGCAGTGATGATGATTTGATATTCTCGTTCTCAAAAGTATGTCCTTAGAGATCCCCCTAAAATAGGGTATATCATCTATCTGATTTTACCCGAGGGCCGGATAAAATTATATCTAGGGCCCTTACTTTGAGAATTCCTGGTCTATATCAATGCCGACTCGAGGCAGTCGCCTCAGACGGTATATGTTTAAAAATATTATTTGAAATTGTTTTGATTTGACAATGCCGTCATACTATTAATTATATATATATATATATGACAATATGAGAGGATTTTGTTAAAGAAATGGCAAGAAAAATTAAATTTTGAAATTTGTGTTCTTTTACGTTTCGATTTTATTTTAATTTATTGTTTTATACAGTTTCTAATATATGAATGAAAAAAATATTTTAGTATAATATGAAAAAGAAGAAAATGAAATTTCTTCATCTGTAAAAAAAAAAAACAAGTTTAGTTGGGATGAATTTCGATTCGCACAAAACGAGAAATTTGAGATAAGGTTTTTTTTTGTTAAATTTTGACGAATATTTATTATTTTAAATCAAAGAAAAAGTTACCTTGATTATTACTGAATAATTTAAAATTAATCAAAATTACTCGGAGAGCAAAAATATATATATATATATTTTTTTTAAGAAAATAGTATTTAAATTTAATAAAATTTTGAATTTGTGAAAAACGTAAAAATTTTAATCTTGAACAATTTATTGAATAACTGGCCAAATGGAGAAATTACTTATCCCCTGAGTGAGCATCCGAGACAAAATAAATAAACACTAACCCGTTCTTCAGTGTGATGTGAGAAATAATCGATCCATCCATTGAGATATCCAAGATGATGGTCGAATCCACGCTGAGTTGGCATGTAACGCGTTTGATAATATCCTTGGTGCCATTTGCCCACCAGATGTGTTTGGTAACCTAACTCTTTTAAATATTCAGGTAATATCTGGAAGTTTAAAGGCAATGCCGTTCTCTCTCCTGCCTTAATAGGATATCCTTGAAGACCTGACAAAGGATAAATAAATAAATTAAATATAAAAAGACAATTAATTTAAATTTAGTGAAATGGGAAGAATTTTCCCTAAAATTTAGAAAATATCAATTTCGCAAGTTATTTTACCTTAAACTCATTGAACTCGCGGGAGTCGAACCCACGTTCTCCCGTGGTTTACGCCCGAGGGTGTTTAAATTTAATTAATTATTCCGCAATTAATTCTTTTAAGAATGCATTAATTAAGTAATAATGATTTTATTGTTGCGAATAAAAGATTATTAACAATTGTAGTTTTTGCCCTGTCTCTTGGTGTAGAGCTAGAGGTCTGGCTTCACGTACCACCAAAGTTCAGTGGTTCGCTTCCCGTCCTGAACGACAAAGTTTTATTTATATTATATTGGCTACCAATGAATATAAATAAATAAGGACGGAGTCTAAATGGCCTCCGATGCCGAAAAAGACTTAAAAAAAATTGTAGTTATTAGCTGGATAGCCAGCGGGAATATGTGATCTGAACATTAGCAATAAGAATATTTTTTTTTACCATCTAACTCATACTCGTATTTTGGGATTAATAGAAATGGGAACAAGTGATTACCTGTGCGTAAGGCATGATACCCGGTGAGGAAAGCAGCTCTGCTGGGTGAGCATATGGGCAAGGTGTAGTGCCGTGAGAAAGTGACTCCCATATACGCAAGGGCATCTATATTCGGGGTTGGTATTTGCGTTCCTCCGTGGAAGCCTACGTCGTTCCAGCCCTAAAAAAAAAAAAAATTGTTAGTGCATTGGTGAAAATTGGAGATTGAGAGAAAGGGGCATTACACCCACTCTCAGTGCTAAAATAACCTAATTGTAACTATGTATGTCTTGGGATTTTATTATGTGTTTCTTATAAACTCCAAAGCCAAGGATTTAGATCTCAGACAATCTATAAAAATTTATTTAAATCATTTGGATTCAAATTAGTATGAATTAAATATATTTGGATAAGGGTTTCTAAATATATATTTCGAAAGTAAAAAAAAAACGGGGTTTATAAATTTGAAAAATTAAAAAATTAAAATTTTGCAAAGAAAGTCCTTTTTGAGTATTTCTTCATGGCATTTGTTTCCAGAGTTATTATATTTTTAAATGAAGATCAGCATAATTGCAAATGCCGGAGAGAAGAACAAGATGTTTGCTGACAAGCAAGGCCAAGCAGCGCGGAACCTCGGATGGGTGGCCCTTAGGTAAATGGCTCGTCCGAATATTTTCATATTTAAATGTCAGCTCTAAATGGCCTCTGCTGGCGAAAAGAGCATAAAAAAATTGAAAACAATACAATTAAAGCTACCTCTTCCGTTTTTAAGTGTATTATTGCATTCTCAAAACAAATTTAGAAAAATATCTTCCGCCCTGTTCCTTGGTGCAGAGATAGAGGTCTGTGGTTTGCTTCCCGTCCTGAGCGACAAAAATGTATTTAAATTATATTGGCTACCAATTAATATAAATAAATAAGAAGGAGTCTAAATGGCCTCAGATGCCGAAAAAAAAAAATTTTCCGCACAGCGGTAGAAGTCATAAAATAAAACTCGATCGTATTTTATTTGAATAATAATAGAAACGATGTTAAAACTTACAATTAATAATGTTCAGATATTAGAACTCCTTTGGGTTCCTGGTCTAATAACGAAAGGTTGGCGAATAGCGCAATCGAGATCTGATGTCTAGTGTGTGTATTGTGAAGAAAAAGACCTACTCACAGTGGTGGAAAGAATCAAGGGATCGCACCTCTTCAAATTCCAATCAAACCAACCAAATCCTGGGTTGATTTCAGCCATCTCCACAAGAAAAACAGCGCTCGCCCAATTTCTTTGTTTAGTGTCATATTTATTTATATATATAGGTTCATAAAAGTTGGATAAAATATATAATTTATTCGTTTTTTTTTTAAATAAATAAAATAAATTATTTATCACTAGCTGCGCAGAATGCCTCGCTTCGCCCCTTCACCCCGTTTTTCCTCTATTAAAAGCATCGCCATTTTTATTTTCGCTTTTGATTATTTAAATAAAAAAATTTATTTATGACCTCCTTAGAACCACAAGTTCTCAATGGATAGGTCCATTCGAACGCAAATACAAATTTACAAATTACATAACATAAATAATTAACAAAACAAAAACAAAAAAAAAAAAGAAATAAAAATTAACAAATAACATGTTCATACAAAAAATTTGTTTTAAGATCTTTTTAAGCCATTTAGACTCCGTTCTTATTTTTTATATTAATTGGTAGATATATAGTATAAATAAAATTTTGGATGGGAAGCGAACCACTGACTATTGATACATGAAACGAGACCTCTACTTCTGCAACAAGGGACAGTACAGGACTCCTAATTACCCATGAAAACGAAACAAAATATATAGTTTGTCCCATTACTTTTGAGGGGGATAGTATATTTTGTAAAAACATATTATGTAAAAGAAGATGATTATTATTATTATTATTATTATACCCTTTGGGAGAGGGAGAATCAAAAAAAATTATTAAAATACCATATCATCGGCGATGATCGTTAAGATATTTGGCCTGATGGCGACAGCATTGGAGAGCAAGAGACCCGACAAGAGAAGAATCAGCAAACAACAACAGCACATGTTGACAGACACAAGGATAAATAAAAACTAACTCTCTATTTTATACATTGGATTATGATTATTAGAAGTTGAATTTTTCCTTATCTCCTTGACAAGGTCAGGGATTCGTAGATCATTAGCGGTTATCGCGTTAATTTCGTTAGTATTCAAGTGAAGAGAGAGGAGAGGGGGGAGGCTGATGTCCTACTAATCCATAGAGATATCAAATTGAATAAGATTTTTAATAAAATGTGTCACTTTTGATTATTTTCAAGAGGAAGTTTTAACATTTTTTTAAAATTTCTCTCTCTCTCTTCAGTTTTTTTCCATAAAATCAAATTTTTTGCCATTCAAATTATTTTGCAGAGAACGAAAGAGATGAAAATCTGAAGGGACAAGATCAGGGGAATACGGCGGATTTCCCATTTTAACTCCAGAAGTTTTTGTACGACATGTCTAGCGTTGTCATGGTGAAGATGATGCCTTTTCTATTGAACAAATTTGGACGTTTTGCTTGGATTTCAACATTGAGTTGGGTGAGTTGCTGACAGTACTTCTCCGCAGTTATTGTTTGGCCACGTGGAAGAAGCTCGTAAATCCCACCAGACACCTAACAACACTTTCATTGGATGCAATTCAGCCTTTGCCGTCCGCTTTCAGGCTTCCAGCTTCTTTAAAAAAAAAAAAAAAAAGGAAATATAACGCTCTAGTAATTGTGGCCGTTCTCTAGGGGTTCTCCCTAAAGAATGTCGGAAAATTTGTTATACACAACCCATTTTTTCGTCTCTACTTATGACTTGATCCAAGAAAGGTTCGTTTTGTTGATAGACGAGGAGAGGAAACACGGTACAGTATGTTCCGTTCTGTCAAAACGTGCGGAACTCATATATTGAGTGTATCCAAGTTGCTTTAATTGTCAACTTTTAGTCTCTCAGCAATCACTTCAGTAGTAATCCGTAGATATTTTTCACTAAATCAACGGAAGGAATCCTAGAGCGAAATTTATCATTTAGTTTGAAGTCACCATTTTGAAATCGACTAAAACACTTTTTAACTGTCCAAAGAACAGGAGCACTATCGAAATACACGTCTTGAATATATTTTGTTGCAGTTCCAACACTCACTTCTTTTTTAAACTCATATAACATAACATAACGAAAATGTAACTTTTCATTTTCCATTTTGAATATTAACCCTGCACACAAATTTATTTAAATAAACTTTTTTTAAGGTTAAGTTGACTTACGAGTATTTAGAACACTGTCAATTAATAATATGATTATAAAAGAAACAATAGCACATTCAAAAGTGCATGCTTCTGCCATCTATGAAAATCGGGCACGAACTTTTGCAATATATATTAGACAAGCTTTAGAATTTAAGGCAGATTGCAACAATTGAATTGAAAGAAAGCCTTTGAAGAGATTAGAAGAATCTTCAGAGTCCACAGGACACTCACTATTATATAAGATATATATATTGTTGTTCATTATACAAGATTAATTTTACAGGAAGAGAAGGAAAAAAAACAAATCGGAGTTTTCAGGCCAATCTAATTTAATTGAACGGGAACGACATTTCAGTCCTAGTTTGGGAACATCATCAGGCTCTTTAGTTTAATCATACAAAATTAAAAAATTGTTTTTGAATGGGCATGAGGAACAATTTCAACTGCACTCATGTTCAATTAAATGAGATTGGCCTGAAAACTCCGTTTTGTTCTTTCTTTTTGCTCTCTTACTCTATTACCTGCCTGGTGGCATTATTATTTATGACAACTTTGGGACTAATCAATAGCCTGTAAGTGACTGAAGATGAACCAATAAGATTTTGTCCGAAACATCTACTTTTGGCTTTGGCATTCATCTGCCTTATACTTCGCTCACCAGACTTCAAACAGCAACTTGCAACCAAAAAATTTAAAATTTAATGATTCCCCTTTTTTTTATCGATATCTGAGGCCATTTAGACACCGTCCTTATTTATTTATATTAATTGGTAGCCAATATAATATAAATACTTTTTATCACTCAGAACAGGAAGCTGACCACTGATCTTTGGCACCTGAAGCGAGACATCTACCTCCCCACCAAAGGACAGGGCTCCTCTTTGCATTCGTTATAATGGTAGCGAGCGAGGTCAAAAAAATTATAGCCTCTGGTTTCAACATTTGTAATATACGTATGAATTTTAATCAAAACTATTAAATTAGTTGTGCTAAAAATTCACGTGCCCAAAATAAGATTTCCAAGGTCTGCCGTCGCTGCTAACATCAACTATAGGACACACAAAAAGAGATAAAACAAATAGATGAAATAAAAAAGAGATGGATATGATTTGGCTTTTAGATGGGTTAAAGCTCATAATAAAATAAAGGGTATTGAAATAGCTAAGAGTGCAGCTTCAAAATCTAAGCTCCGAAATCATTCTGAGAGAATCATTTTTTTTTTTAATCTCAAAACGTTTATGAAAACTCATCTTTTTTTTTGCCATCGCAGAATTCTATTGTATATACTATATATCCTTACATATTTGAATGAAGAAAATAAAAGTAGGTAAAAAAATGTGCTATGTAAATGATGGAATTTAAAGAAAAAGTCTATAAAGTTTAGGCTATTAAGGATGAATTATTTTGAAAAACATACATAGATGAGAGAGAGATTTATTTATAAAAAAAAAAAAAGATAAATTAATTATTGCTTGCTAATATATATATATATGAAAGACAAGAGAGATAAAAGTAGCAAAGTGGGCGGAGCTAAGAAAAAGGATTATTGAGATTTAAAAAAAATGATATATGAAAAAATATTTCACAAAATACATATGATACATCATTTCAATGTAAAATTTCACGTAGATTAAGAAACTGTAGACAAATTTTCGATATTTCTAATAGTTTTTGATTTATTGATAAAAATCA
>JAAAKE020004075.1:0-11198 GCA_010014785.2 Anisolabis maritima
ACTAAAAATTGAAATAAAAAAAGAGGGGGGGGGGGGGAAGGAAAGTCGAGTAGTAAATAATTTTATCTTTACCTCTTGAAATACAAAGTTAGATCTCTCTCGACCACCTCACTTTCAATAATTTAAATTAAATAATAAAATTTTGAAAATTAAAATTGTAGTGTTTCTCTTATTACAAATCTTTTGATGTTTTTATTAATTTTGTTCCTTAAAAAAAAAATTTGGAAAAATAATTACCATAAATAAATTTTTTAATAAAAATTTGAGAAAAAAAATTATGAGACAAGCTAGCTAGCAAGGGGAAAAGGGGGAGAAGTACGGATTTCACTTGATCCTTTTTTTTTTAACTTGTTCTTGGGTTTTTAGAATTTGGTTTTGGTGGGTGCCTCCTACTATTTGTTATATTTAATTAGGAATGAGAATGTTGTTAAAATATTATTAAAATATCCTCAAAAAATAGTAATCTTATTAAAAATAAAGTTTATTCACTTGGAGAAAAAGGAAAAAATTCCTAAAGAAAGCTCCCTCCCTCTTTTTAATTTTCCAATCATAGATCTTTCAGCTAAATTTATTTTGTATTTAAAATATTCTTCCTAAGAATAAAGGATCATTATTTAATAATTTCTTTTTTCTGGAATTTATAATTTTAGAAATTTTATAAATCAAAAATTGATAAATAAAATATTTTTATAATATATCCTTAGCATTAGGATATAATGATTTTGATATAATTATTTGTAAAAATGGTTAATTTCATTTACAATATCATTTTTTAATATAACTCTTATTATAAAATAAAAAAATTTTACTAATCATTCGTATCTATAGATGTTTTTAAATCTTCTATCCATATTGATAAAAAAAATATTTTCTTTCAAACCATCCTTCACTAATTTCAGAATGTTTAACATTAAAGGAGAGATTATCATTTTCTTTTCAGGATGAGAAGATTATTCTCAAATGATCGATTGCTCGCTCATTCACAAAATTAATTCTATCCATGATTAGTGCTGGAACCAAGGGGCGGGGCGAGGAGATGCTTAAAATTAGCAAATTTTGTTCACTATGGCAAAATAAACTTAGTTAGATTTTTTAACTAACTCAATTATGGTAAGAGGTATTGAAAGAGGAACCATTCTTCTTTAGCTTCCAAATGTTAATATTTAAGGAGAGATAATCTTTTCTCCATAAGGATAAGATTATCATACTCTGAGATAATAAACTTTAAAATGTTTAAGAACTCTGGCGATATTTAAGAATTATCAATAATAAAAAGAAGAGCTATATGCAAGTGCGTACGCAGTGGGGCTCCCTTCTCCCGAAATGGTCAGTCTCCTGCAAAAAGGTTGGTCTTCCCCTGAAAAATTATTCTAGCTGCCTTTGATTATTTCTAGGTGAAGTGTTCGTTATATCTTTAAACATTTCTATTGAAATGAAAATTGCACGACTGCAGTCAGTCACAAGAAATGGGACTGCGTTGACCAAGAGGAGTAAAAAATCAAAATATCCTTTAGTGACTTGGTCATTTCGGTTCTCTACCTCCCAGCAGGCACCCCATGGGATCGTTGGAGGTCATTTCTTTAAAAAAGACAAAATGTTTCACATTATACTCATTTAGAATTAATTTTAATTAAAATTATTAAATAAAACTTAAAACAAAAAAATTATTTTTTTAAAATTATTTATTTAAATCCTCCTAGTTGCTAGGCTTTTTTGTTTATTATTATTCATCAGATAATTTTTATTTTTTTAAATTATAGTTTTTTAAATTATTAGAAAATTTTATGAATCAAAGGAAAAGGGTCTTAAGAGGGTTTCAATCGGATATTCGTAATTTCTTTTATTTTAACAATTTTAAATAAATTTCATTCAAGCAAATAAAAGAACGAATTTTCACCTCTTTAATATTACGTCACGTTTTTATTCAGCCTTCAAAAATATTAATAAAAAAAATTATCCCTATAAATATTAATTTAAAAAAAAGGACATTACATTTGATACGACAATTTATCAATTCAATTTTAGAATAAATTTCTATAATTACTTTCTATGTTTTGAATATTGAACATGGATACACTTTATCTAGAAAGTTTATGTAAAAAATTCACTATAAATATAAATATTAATAAATAAATAAAAACGCTTAAATGATGGGTTTAAACAATCCGGAAGTATCATTATGATTTGTGACGTAAAAACTAAAGAGGCGTAATATAGAAGAGAAATTTTAACATGGATAATTGTTTTAATAATCTTTTGGAAATGCATCATACACATTACATTTTTTTATATTTATATATACATATTTTTATTATATATAGGAAAATTTAGAATGTCTTTCATTTTTAGTGTATTTGCATTTGATAATGATCTTTTTCTAATTACAATCTAAATATAATTTTTTGTAAAAATTGTTCATTTTTATACTTCTTTGTCTCAAAGTCATACATTAATTATTAAAAAATTAAATATTAAAAAAAATGATCGCAAATTTCTTGTCCATACACTTTAGAACCATCCAATTTTTGGCGGAGAGAATAATATATTCCTCTGTAAAAAAAGAAAAAAAATTATTATCGTTTATAGCCGATGTGGCTGTTTAGTTTTTTTTTAATATTCTTCAATTCTAGGGTCGGCACAGCTGTTTAGTTTTAATATCCGATGAAAAAGAATAACAGCTAGATGAGCAATTAAATAAATAATTCTTTAATTTTTTACTTTCTCTTACCTATATTTTAACTTTAACGACCAACCGAAGGATAGATAGGTTATGTTAATGTAATCTCAAAAAAATCGAAATTGTACTAATTCTACCAAAACGTGTTATGAGATCCCCTGAGTTCATTTAAGTAATTTTGGAATGATATTTGTCTTTTTTTATTATTTCATTTGGACCGTATAGGCTCACTTACCGGGTGCCTTATTTATTTACCCGAGGTGCTTTTGTGTACAGAGACACACACCTTAGACCTAGCCGATCTCTGAGCGTGGCCATCTATTGGCACCCCGTGAAGTGATTTCCAAGTGATTGCAAGTATATATATTGTTATTAACAATTGAGAAGCATTTCGCACCTCAAGAATATAATTAACTAAAATTTAATTTTAATCAAATAATAAAATTAGAGAAATTTAAATATATTAATTAAAATTAATCATTATTAATTAAATTATAGACAAATAATTATCTTTTGACTTAATTAAGAATCTCTGCTTCTTCTCCCCCCGTGCCCAAGAGGTTAAAGATACTGACATTGTCAATATTGATAATCTTAAAAGCAAAGGGATATGAGTTCGGATCCGATAAAAATTTATTTAAATCAATTTGATACTAATTGATATAAATAAATGTGCCAGGATAATTTGTATCTTAAATAAAATAAATGTGTACCGTTTCAGTCTATATGGCCTCAGATACCGAAAAAACTAAAAAAGAATCTCTGGGTTGGCTACCATTTAATTTAAATAAATAAGGATGGAGTCTAAATTCTTCAACAATAATAGTATCCAATAGATGCCAAAAAAGACTTAAAAAAAAAATTGAGGAAATCTCCTATGCTATATATTATTTATAAATAATTGGTCGGTAAGCTGACTGCTCGGTTTAGCCCGATCGAATTATTTAATTTTCAATTCATCCCATTTACTAAGACAATCAAATTTTATTTATTAATACTATACAAGTAAAAAATTTAAATATTCGTTGATATAATCTTTTGTTTCCACCCCTTCACCCTCTATCTTGTGTACATACTCCCCATAGATATAAATATAGATTATAATTTAAACCACTAATTTTTCAGTCGAGTTCGATTTAATAAAATAATAAATTCCTAATTTCCTATTTCTCTTAAAGTTTTAAATAAAAATATAAAAAACATTTGAAAAATTGTTTTAAATTTTTTTCAACCATAATAGTATCAAATAATTCTTATACAATATTTATTTATCTTACAGAGTTTGCTTGATGCTGGATGATGAAAGGATGAGATATCAAATAGCTATGAATATAAGGCCCAGTTTTCATCATTTATTGGTGACTATTGTAAGATAATAAATATATAAAAAATTTTATGGGGGAATTACTTGTGACCTACACTTCACTATTTAGTATACCTACATAGATAGATAGATATTTCAGTTGGACTGACGCCGAAGCATTTAGAGTATGACATTTATTTATAAAATTGAGGTTGGGTTAACTAATAAAAGAAAGGAAAAATATATCGTGTATGTATTTTTTTTGTCTTTCGACAAATGAAGCCTTTTAGACTCCATCCTTATTTATTTATATTAATTGGTAGCCAATATAATATAATATAAATTTTTATCACTCAGGGCGGGAAGCAAGCCATCGGATTCTTGGATCATGAAGCAAGAACTTTACATCTAAATGATTTAGAAAGTTATATACAAATGTAATTATATTACTCAACCAAAATTTTAAGAAAATCTAAGCGAAGTACAAGTTTAAAACTTACCCTTTTGTTTTCCAGCTCGTTTTTTATTTTATTAAGTTGATTTTATTATCTGTATTTATAATATTACATAATAATAATAATAATGCAATTATTTTCTAACGATATTATTTGAAGTATTATCACATAAAAACGTCTTCTAAATTTTCATTCTTAGGCTTGGCTGCATTATTGGCCGTTGCATCTGGCGGCGGCGGAGGCGGAGGTCTTTCATCTTCGAAAGTCACCATTTTGTTATGTCTCAACGGGGTCGTTGGCGCCTGCAAACTCTGTTGTGATGACTGTGATTGTTTATTTAAATTAAATTCACTTAAACTTCTTGGCACAAAATATTCCATCGTTGTTGACGCAGCTGTTGATGTTGGCGGAGGTTCGTTTTTCTCAAATTTTCTCCGCTTCGTTTGTTGCGATTGAGGGTTGCGTCAAGAAACGGCCAAAGTTAACGCGATGTCCTCCATCGAATCGAGAATTTCACGCTGTTTGGCCGATGTTGCTGTTCCTCCCACACTGCCAGAGTTCGATGTCTCCGGTGAAGGTTTTAATGTGGTCACATGTTTAACCACATAGACAAGATTATCTTGTGCAAGGCTGAATGACATGGCAATCAAAGCCATACCGATTAGGATATATCCAGAGCAGATGAATATGATAAGCTCGTTGTCGGATGCGATGGCTGAAACACCGATGGTCGCCAAACTAGTGAAAGAGAAATAGGCGCCGTCGAGGAGACTCCAGTTTCCAATTAGGTTCAACAAAATCGAGCCGAATAGAATGTAAAAGAGTATTAATAAGAGGCATACGAATCCTGGGATCCGTCGTCGTTGACTATAATCAATCTGTGCACTAAATTTTCTATCGTCGTCTGTTTTAGCCCGGACACAAAGGAGCCAGTAACATCGGCGAAAATTCGCAGCGAGCGTTTCTCCCAATGTTGACAAATAAACCAGAGTTAGAGGGATGCCTAAAAGTGCATAAAAAACTGTAACTGCTTTACCCCAGGCAGTTTTTGGACCAGTGCCGCCATAACCTAAAAAGAAAGAAAAAAATTATTAAAATGATTTATAGCTAAATGAAAAAGTTTTATGTAATTCATGAAATATAAATTTGCTTGTCTCATTTAACAAAGAGAATTGATTGATAGATTCTAGTGAATAATATTCAAAATTCCAGAAGTCTAATAGATCTCACCAGATTCGTATCTAGAAAAATTTCCAGGGAAATACCTAATCAATGAAATTCCCGGCAACAACATGACAAGGGAGGGGGAGGAGGAACTCCCCTTGGCTACGTCACTAGGATTCACATTGAAGAGTTAAAATTTTATTTTTTATAGACCTACTATTCCAAGAGGTGCATAAATTTGTTCGTTTTTTGTCTACTGGAAGGTAGGCAACTTAAAATAATGAATTTTTCGATTAATTGACCCAGGGTTATTCTAAAACGAGCACCGCCTGCTCAGTTGTATATTTCTAAAGAGATTTAACAACTGCGCAAGCGAGGTCCGTTCTAGAGCAATTAATAGAGAAATTCATTAGTTTGAGTTGGCTACCTTCCAGTAAACAAAAACAAACGAATATATGTCTCCTATGGTAATTTTTAAAAATCTTGAAAATTTCTTTATTATTGATCAAAATTTTTTTTAATTTTCATAATGTCCTTCAATTTTTTCAAAATTATTTTATTTTTGCATTTTAAAACAATCAAATTAAATTTTATCTGTTTCCAAGCCTTACTAAAAGTATTTTATTCATCTGAATACCGTATATAAAAATTTGTAAAAGGTACCAATGTCCTCCTTGCGAAAATCATTCATTTGTCTCGCATCTCCATCAAAATTTCGATTCTTTAAAATTACGTAAAATGTATATTATTTATTAATATTTTCTCAAAAGAAGAACGATGGGTATCCCATTTCCTATTTTATTCCATAATTCATATAATTTGTTACCTAATGACGCCGTAATGAGACACGAAAAATTTAAATTTTTTCATCTTAACATTATTTTTATTCTCCTATAATTGAAATTAATATTAATATATTCAGACTTTTTCTATTATTTGCACATATTAAATATAATAATATTATATATCTTTTAAAGAAATTTAATTAACTTTGATTGTTTTTTTTCGGCATGAGGCCATTCAGACATACATTCCCGATACGGTGAAGGGGAAGGGTGGATCCAGAAAGTTCTGAAATGCTGCGCATTCTGGGACGTATGGAGTATCCCCCTGGGGATCTACCCGGGAAAAAATATTTGAAAAAATCATGAGTTTTGATACCCACTGATTTTTAGTTATTGCTGGTATCTAGGGGGAGTTATGACTCTCATATCCCTAGCTTGCTTAGATAATTTTTTTGAATTGGATGACTTGGATGATGGTACGCTTATCTCTAGTGGACATGTTCTCTGCTCTAGTGGACATGTTCTTAGAACTTATATTTTAGTGTTAATAATTACTTACCAATTGTTGTGATGAGGGTTAAAGAATATAAAAAAGCTGTTGCAAAGGACCAATCTGAGCCACTTATGTCATCTAGATAATGTTGTTGTTGCCTTGAATGAAGGGTTGCGAGAACTTGCTCTTGGAATTTCAATACCTCTTGACTTGCCAGCCGAGTCCAATTGTCTTTATAAAGAATATTCAAATCTTCAGTAATCGACCAGAGTTTCTCGACTGTGTTATCCACAAGTAACTGGAAAAAGGAATTTTTATTAAGATTCGTCTTAAAAATCAAAAAACAAATCGTGCAAGTTGAATACTTTTCCAGTTCTTGGGTTATTTGAGTGTGGATCTCCTTTGGAGATGATACTCGTGTCTTGATGATCTTCGATGGCTCCTCCTCCCCCTTCAAGGGCCATAAATACAAACGCTCCCAGGGTGATATAACCGATAACTAGGAGACACACTCCTAAACTTGTAATCAGGGGCGCCGTTGGTTGACAGCATCGTTTCTCATTTGAGCTATTAGAGCCTCCTGGAGACATGGAACTTCCTAAAAAAAATATAGTCCATTTCATTTTATTTTAAATTTATTAATGATTTAAATCCGAATTTAAACTAACTAGTTGATTGTCCACTTCTCAACAGTTTTAAATTTAATCTTTTTTTATCTCGTTAGATGGATACTTTTACAAAGCTCTGGGATTGCCAATTTTAAATAAATCAAATTTATTTCCAAATCGATTCTTTATTCATTCAATAAATTTATTTATTTATAAAAAATAATGGGGGGGGGGGGAATCTAAAATCTCACTACTCTTGGAATTTTTATCTTCTTACTTTTTACCATTTTAATTATAGATAGCTTGTTGATATTCGTAGTTGTGTAATACCATTTTGATTAGTAGAGTATTATTAAGTGGGGCTAGGAGACAGAGTCCTCTCTAAAGTCAAAGTAAATTTGAAAAAACAAAACCAAATGAAATTATAAATCAGTAGAAAGTATCCGGCCATTATTCTGAATACTTGAGCATAATTATCTCAAGAGAAGATAAGGCTACAGCTCAAATTTTATTAAAATCGAATGAAAAATAGAAAGGAGAAACCTTGGGTTGTTTGAGGTTATTTTTAAATTATACTGCGGGAAAGCTACATTTCAAATTTTCACAGGGCACACATACAAAGGGTTTTTCCATTCGGAAAATGTGAAAATAATGAAATTAGATGAAAAATTTCAAATAATAATAATGATAGGAAAAAAGGATTCATAATCAATTGCAAAAAAAAAATAAAAAACAAATTTTAATTATATAAGAAAAATTGTTTTTGTCCTTCCTCCGCCCTTGCTAAGATGTTGCTTTTTATCCAATCTAATGGACAAAAAGAAGAGAGGAGTAACAGGGGCCTAAAGAAGATGTCATTTTTTGGGTAGGAAACCTTTCTCTCTTAAGATTCCCTCTTCTTCTAATAGTTTTTAGAGACCACTAAGATTCTGATAAAACGCACATTAAAGATTTATTTATTTTTAATTAAAAATTTTGAATTTATGGAGATTGGAACCAGGAACAACCAGATTTAAAGAAATTACGCTTTCTACCTTGTCAAAGCATTTTATTTAAAATTACTCACCTGGATTAGCATTCGCAACAATGGCTGGCTTCGTCAGTGTGTTATTATAATCTGAATAATTGAGGGCAGAATGGGCCAAAGCGCCCGTCGCGGCGCACGCGCCCTCCGTTAACATCGTTCTCCGCAAGAACGCCTCCTTTGTCAGTGCCAACTGCTGAAAAGAAAATTCACTTCTCTTATTTCACATTTTATCAATTTACTTAGTAATTTTGTATGATGTCTATATTTAATTGTTTCTATTTTTATTTTGGAGATTCCCACAGGTGTTCACATCTAGAGAGTAAGTGAGCGGCGACCATGAGTTGGCCGAGTTAAGACTGGCTTTTCTTCTACCCCATTTATTTTAATCTTTCTCCTCTCTCTCATCAAGTGTCCATTTGTTTCCCAATCAAGGAAGAAAATGATGATGATGAATAATAGTTTTCGGAGATGGGGTAAATTTAATAAGTAATTCGTTCTGTGTTTCCAATTCAACTTTTTGGGATTGGGGGGGGCAAACTATACTCTAATCCTAAAATGGAGGCCAAACTTTTTTTTTTATAGAAAAAATTAAATTTGGGATGAGGAAGCATTTCTTGCCGCCTAAATGACGATACTTAAATATTTGTTATTTACTAGACAAAGGAACAAAATGTAAATAATTTTAAAAAATTATTCCATTTGAAAAAAAAATCAATACTTTTTAAAAAGAAAAATATTTAAATAGGAAAAAGGCCTTTAGAATGTGGATGGATTATTTTTGTAAATCTCATATCGTCTATAGAGAATACAATATTTCAATTTTATTTTCTCAAGGAAGAGATGAATGCAAATTTAAAGATTAACCCAGTTCATTCAGAGGATATCTTATTTGTGACTTGTAAGCTTCAATTTCCTAAAGTTTTTTCTCTCCTTTACCAATTAATTAAGTACTATTTCGCACATGCATATTGCATTTACACACTGACAGTTAATATATATATATATATTGATTAATTATAAATGTTTTCTATATATATATTTTAAATCGAAGTTGTCTCATGCACTGTAATACAGAGGATTCTTTATTTACTTAGAGGAATAATTGTAGCTATTGATTATAAATAAAAGATCCGTTATTAAAATGCACATGAAATCTTAATAAAAAAAAAATAAAAAATAAATAAATAAAATTCTTAATTTATTTATCTATATAATTTATTAGATGCTAAGTTATATCTAGTTTTTACATCAGGGGAATTAAGTATCGAGCCAGTGTCTATGTTCATACACACGCACACATTTACATAAAGATTTAAATACAAAATTGTCATGAAATTTTTTCAGATAGGGACTTTTAAATATTGCTCTTTTTAAAAATAAATAATCATTTCATTAGGAAATAAGAAATAACTCTCTTAAATTAGTACATATCTTATATCAGAAAAATATGGAGTGATAACCGCACAACACATAACTTTCTCTTACCTAATTAGATAAGATAAACTAATGTGATTTGCTTTCACGCGAGATTTTTTGTGTTGACATATTTACTTTCTCAAATACATAGTACAGGAAAAGTATTGTAATCATCCAAAAATTCGATTTTGATTCACGTTTTGGACATGTGAACGAAAATACCATATTTCTAATTATGTCTATGGGTATGTTGGTTAACACGATAACTCGAGAACGCTTTAATGTAGTTCAACCAAAATTTACATACATGCATAATAGGAAAATCATAGATCTCTATCAACTTTTGGCTATTTGCGGTAATCGGGAATGGTAATTTACCTGAAACATTTTTCTAAAAATCGTGATAACTCAAATATGATTTCACTGAGGCGAGTAAAATATTGTATAGGTATATTATATCCAAGTCAGACATAAATAAATTTGGTGCACATTCGGCAACCGGAACGGTACTTTACCTGAAACGTTTTTCTAAAAATAGTGGTAACTCAGCTACATATGTGTATTCAAGAAAGTCGAGGGAAAGCAACTTCCGATTTTCTTTTCCGATAGTATATCAGCATCCGCTAAGTAAATAGTAGAGCTACCAATAAGATTTCTAAAATACCGAAAACGGTCCGACTTTATGATGGTAAGTTGAGTCCCAACTACTAAAAGATTGAAACCGGCTTGCCTAGTTTTTATAAACACTCAGGTACACAGCATATACAGTGGATTAGCGAACCAATTTTGCATTTTCTCCACTTTAAAATTGTGACACGTTGTTACACAAAACAATATCGCACTGAATTCATTCTCCTCTACGCTCATTCCCACACTTCTCTAATTTCAGAACATCCGAAAAAAAACTTCTAATCTATTTTTTTTTTAAATAAATTCCTTATCAGCCTTAATTACGATTATACAAAATCCTCTGAGAGAGAGATGCGTTTAATCCTTCTTTAAAATACCTAAAGCTCCCCTTCTTTCCTCACATACCTTCATCCAGATTAAATTCACATTATCCTCCCCTGAAGATTTTCTATGCTAAATTTTAAATTACATACGAAATTTCTTAAAATAAATTGAGTCGGTGCGATATTCAAAAGGAGAATTTTCTAAACTACACGTTCAAAAATATAATTTATTCCGGGACCCCTGAGCGATAAAAAATTATGTAAATTATATTGGCTACCACGAAGTCTTTTTTTCTTTCGGCATCTGAGAATATTTA
>JAAAKE020004086.1:0-11198 GCA_010014785.2 Anisolabis maritima
TCTAGAATTATAAAAGCTTATGTGAACGTTCTATAATAAGATAGTATTTTGATCATGCGGCGATGTGAATCTAACAAGACCAGTAATAAATAATATGTCTATTTGTTACAGGGACTGGATATGTTACATGGGTCAGATCAGTGGTTGGGATCGAAAACTAATTAAAAACGATAAACTAGATAAGGCCTTTTTTCGATTTTTTTGTTTATCTCTAAATTATAGAAAAAAACTTGCTACACTGACCGTTTCATATTTTCAATAAACAATTTTCTTTTAACTTGTAAACTTATTATAAAAGAGATAAAATGGCAACTGTAAAATGCCCACTTATTTTATTGTAGATGGAATTATAGAAAAACTTGATTAAAATGAATCTAATTAATACTGCTCTGACGTCTAAAATAAAATTTCATATAACGATAGCTGGATATCATGCTAAAACAGTTTATTAATATTCTAAATAGTCTAATTCAAGCTTATCTCTATTATCAGTAAAACTTTCCTTTATAGGAACCGGCCAATAAAAATTTTTTAAAGTATTAAAAGTTTACTTACTTGAAACTAAATTTGACAACTGATTAGATTGATCTCTCTTTAACAATCTTCCCATCTTTACATCTCCATTAGAAAATCCTGAAAATATACAATTATCAAAAAATGCTTTATTTTTAGTTTTTTAGTTAATAACTAAAAAATATCCCTAAGTTTTGAATTTTTTTAATATCTATAATTTTTTTTAGGGGATGTGAAAGCATTATCTCCAGAAAAGAGTCCAGTGGCCATGAAAGATGTTAAATGGTACACACATAATTGTCCGATTGGCTTCCTAGTTGCTGGTAAATAAGCTATATGATATTATTTTTAATTTGAAATAAAACACTCTATCAATAGTTTTAATTATATATATAGATGGTTAATAACCCGTATATTCAAATCCCCCTGGCTCTATCACTGATTGTTATAAATTTATAATTGCACTAGCCCCACCGCCCTTCCCACCCCTAAAAATTGGATATGAATTAATTTAAATAAATATTGCTAGTACTAGAATGAAAATAGAATAATATTTAAATTAGAAAGCTAATTTACTTCACCCCATATTAGTTAAATATAAATCATTTTGGGGAAATATAATCAAAAATATTCTTCCCTTACCTTTTAAATATTGAAGTTGGATACTCTCAAATAGCACATAAAATATTGTTTTGGTATTTGCTTTATAGCCCAAATTATTAATATATCAAAAAACTGGGTGAATATTATTATACTTTTTTATAAAAGAGATGAATTTCATATTATAAATAGGAAAAAAATTAATTTATATGTGAACTAAAAAAAGCATTTCATTTTTTTTCGGCCATATTGAAATAACAATGAGTGACGTCAATAGTGAAATCGCGTTTTTTTTAATTAAAATTTTAATTTAAAAAAAGAACAATTTAAATTATTATAATTTAAAAAACCAATTTTTCATTGTTATAAAATCAATGGTAGAATGAATAAAAATGCATTTTTAATATTTAAAATATAATGAACATAATATATACTATAAATGAGAAAGAAGAGAATAATTTGTAAAAAATTAGTTAACTCGGGCACCAATGGACGGATATTTTTCAATGTAGAAATGAGTTCGAGATATAATAATTTAAATTTTATTATTAATCTATTTAATTTTTTATATGTGTTTTGCAGGCATCTGGAACAACAGATATTACCCATTGACTTCCTTAGTAATGACAACTAACCGATCATCAGCTCATGATCTACTAATTGTCGGTGATTCAGATGGTTATTTGCGACTCTTCAGGTATAAAACATTTTATTCTGGAGTTCTAATGATTTACATAATATTTTATGAAAGACAACAGAAAAATAATTTTTCTTTTAAAGATTTATTATTTATTAACCAATTCCAAAACTATGCCACCTATGCACAGAGGTTCAAATTATTTGCCGCTATTATACTATTAGATCATTTCAAAACAATTTTTTTTCATCAGTTTAAAATTGAATAGTAATAAGAGGATTGCAAAACTTTTTCATAGAAGAGTTAGCAATTTTAATAAATCTCCTATATGAGCCTATTGCTATAAAATTGAATCAAAAGTTTCCCGCCTAATATCAAGTTTAAAGAATTTAGATTATCTCGGTCTTTATTATCCTATCATATTTTTTGACCTCCCTCCACTGTGCGAATTGAATATATATTCCAGCCTCGATTAATTTCCATTTTCATCCATTTTAGTTAAGGTATTCTATAAAATAACCAAAAAAGCCTTGTGCAACTTTAGATAAACATATTTAATTGAAACTCCAAGATATTTTACAAGAATCTGGAGGAGAGAGGGCCAATTTTGGATGATCAGTAAACTCTCATCAAGTGTGAGAAAATAAAATTAGAATCGATCCTCCATCTTCATTCTCATTTTAAATTCGGGTGGAAGAATCTCCCTCAGGTCCTTTCGAACAGGAAAATAACCATTTTTTTCTAAAAAAAAAAAATTAAAAATAGTGGCAAATTTGTTTTTTTTTTTGATATTGAAGCGTAAGGTCCAACGGACCTATAATTTTCACTAGCCAGGAGAAAGAGAGTGTCGATTTTAAAATTGGCAAAAAATAAAAATGTGACCTTCCCTTATGAGGAGAATAATTTAATAATCAGTATGAATAAGACCATAAAATTGATTAAATCCGACTCCATTAATTTTCAATGAATTATTCATTATGCATATATTTATTTAATCTCTCTCTTCTGACAACCCAATAAATAGTGATTAATCTGCAGGGAGATGTTTATACAAAAAATTTTTATGGCATTTTGCCATTTGGTTTAATAAATAAAAGAAGCCATTGCAATTTTTTTAAGTTCAAACATGTTTACATCGTGTCTTAATACCCTGTTAGTTATTTGTGTAAACTCATGATTTCAGCAATCTCATCCATTTCATCAATTATTTTTATTTTTATTGAGTGGCTTGTTTTTCTTTAAGTTATTTATACTCATTAGTTTATTTATTTATTAAAAATCTCATTCATTGATTAAATACTTATTTTATCAACTATTTAATATTTTTTTATAGTAGCTTAATTGAAATTAGATAATATATTTTTAATATTATTTATGATAAATAATATATAAATAGCCTACATTATAAATAAATAAAAAATTATATTTTGATTGAATACTTTAAAAAATGAAAATATTCCATATTTTGCCTGGTGTAAAGGGCCTTGATTTCTCCTGACTAGAAGATTTATTTTTAATTATGAATTTGTGTAGTCAAAAATAAAAAATTACTCATCAAAATTATTTTGGCAGAGTTTTTTTTTCTTTTATAAATCATCATATAAATAAAAAGAAAAATTAAAAATAATTATATGCATTGAATGAATGATGGGTTTAATTTAAAAAAAAATGTTTTTCATTCGCTGATGTCATCTTTTGAAATAACTTTTTTAACAGTCTTTAAATTTTTAAATATCTTTTTTTATAAATTATAAGTAAAATAATTTAAATATAAACACAATATTTGATAAAGAATAATACAAAATGGCTATTTTATAAAAAATACAATAGATAATCTACAAACTTTATCGCTTCTCCCATCGCCACTGGTTTGAATGTCCCCAAATCATAAAAAGTAAAAATATGGTGTTGCTAAACATATTGATTAGATAGGTGATATATGAATTTTAATCGAAATTGAAAAAAATTAAAAAAGTACATCACTAAAGTAATATTCTTTAACCAATTTTATTGAAAAACTTCAAGACTAGATTAAATATATAAAATTCGAGCTTTGAAGATCTTTTTTTTCCGAGATATTTTGTCAACACTGAGAGGCCCATTTTTATAGTATAAATAAGGGGACTTCAAAACGTATATTTACTTTGAAATCTCGAGAGCTATTTGTTTTTTACGATCGCAAGACATTTTTATTCTCTATGTTTAGGTAGGAAAAAGTAAAAATCAATCCTCTTCCTCCAGTAAAATTATATATAAAATGTATACCCCAATAAATAAATATTCTCATATTATTTGCCCCTTCCTGAAACAAATATATATATAATAGACAGGGATTTAAGGTGTATTGGAAGTCGCCACCGCTAACTGTCACTCACGCCATACAGGAGGAACACCTGTTTAAAAAAAATTAACAAAATTTTGGAACATAAGAGGGCTCAGAAAAAATTAAGTAAAATTTTCATTCACAAATCTTAGGAATCGCATTTAAACCCTCCACTGGATCTCTTGTTAAATACAATATAAAATTTCCTAAGGAAATGTTAGCAGTTGTATTATTTAATAAATGACATAAATTGGGACATAATTTAATTGACATTTAACAAATTAATTTATTGCTATTAATTAAAATCAATTATTAGATAATGTATTTGTCTTTTCCTCTCTTTTTAGAATTTTTAAAATAAAAAATAATATATAAGCAAATAAAAAGTTGACAGGAACAAAATAGATTATTTTCTAATTTATTTTTAGGTATCCGTGTGTCTCTCCAAAAGCGGAATATATCGAAGAGAAAGTTTACAGCCAGCAAGTGGCAGCAGCTCGATTCCTGTACAACGATAAGAACATCGTAACCGTCGGAGGAACCGATGCCGCTCTCATGTTATGGGATGTTATTGACGAATGAACCAATAATTCACCACCTCCCCACTTATCATCATTTCCTTCCTCTAATTTACATGTTATCAAGTAATAATCAATTTTCACGTCCCATCGGACGTTTTCACAACTGCCAATTATTGAATCATTTCATATCACAGTGAAAATTTATAAGCCTATATATTTATAATAAATATATATATATATAAAGGAATAAGAATGAAATCCATTTTTAGGGAATAATATAAAGGTATTTAAAACATAGATTATTTTTTTGAGATCAAATCAAAATATATTTAGTCTGTACAGAAAAAAAGTTGCCTCTTAAAAGCGTTATAATAATGAACTTTTAAAGAGAGATTAATATATGTATTGTGTACACATACTATAGATTTAAGTTATTGTAAATAATTCAATGTTGATATCTATTTTGATAAGCAACAGATTCAACTTAAAATTTTAAAATTGATCTAAAATAATTTTTTTTTTGATAGCTAGTTTTAAATATTTATTTCATTTCCTCTAAAGGAGAGTCAATGATGCGAGTCATGTTAGTAAAAATTTAAAAAGTGTTCCGATTGGGCCTAAATATAGAAATATTATTTCATTATTATCATTGTATATAGAATTTCAGAGGTCCTCGGATCATTGAGCTTATAGAATTATTATTTTATTAATTATAACATTTTTAACAAATCACAGATATAGTTCCTTTGAAAAAAGAAAAAGAAAATTTTAAGAAAAACAGAAATCAAGTCATTAAAAGAAAAAAATTTACTTTTCTTAAAAATTAAAAGTACATCTTTTAGGAATGCCTTTTTTGTAGTGTTTCTTTTAATATTTATTTAAAATAGGATTATAAAATAAAATAGTTAAGGGTAATGTACAAATTTTTTTTAAGATATACTTAACTAATTAATATAAAATAACGATTGTAAAATTTAAATAAAAAATTGAGAATTTATTAATTTTAGGCAATTTAAAATATAGTAGTGTAATTTATTATAAATAAAGTATATCAATAAAAAAAAACTAAGGCTGCGGTCAGAGTAGAATCTATCGATTCGGCCAATAAGGCTAGTCCGAACTCTTTTTCAAAACTATTCTAAGTTATATGCTTGGAAAGACGAAAACTTTATTACCGACAATAGGATGCAATTAGAGTGGAATCGATTTACATCTGTCTTGTTCATCCTTTTTTGTATATTAATTCATTTAAGAAAAAACACATTCGTTGGACGAATTGTTGGTCAGAGTAAAATTGATAAATTCAAATTCAGAAATTTTACGAGACGAAAAAGATCTGACGACTTTTGTTAGATCTTAGATTGCGTTCAGAGTCGATTCAATTGAATCGGTTGGCCGATTTTTAGAAATCGTCCGATCTTTTCAAACCAATCGAATAGGCATGATTTTCTATCTAAGATTACTAATTTGTTTTTAAAAAGATCATTGAATTTTCTCCATATTTTGAACATGTAAAAATTTCTGTTTACAATTTTTTTTTTCTTCTAAATAAAAAAATAATCTCAGTAGAATATATTATGAATATCAAAAATAAATTGACAAACTCTTTTTTGTTTGAACTTAATAGATATTAAAAAAATATCAAACCAGCAAATTTCATGTTTTACCTACTATGAAATTTACTATTTTTGGATTTTATTTAGTTTCTCTAATTATTATTAATTAAGACGAAACAAAAGATTTTTTTTGTCTTCTTATTTTTGATACTCATAGTTCAAGGGCGGGTCTTTTTGCTGAAACTCATTGTCTAGTCTGGGATCATGTACTTGTTGGAATGTAATGTAATGTAAACTTATAAGCCCAATGCAACTACATTAATTATTTATGGGGCAAATTTACAGATTGAATTTGATTTTTTCTGTGGAATATTTTAAAATAAACTTCGAAAAAAATAATAGAAAGTCTCTGAGCTGTCACTCAGTTCCACTCTAACTGCAACTTTAAACCAAGGTTAAAGGGGACGGAACTTTTCAGTCCTGGGTATCAGAGAAAAAACTACCGAATATCGGGTCTACTTTGATCGCAATCCAAGAATATTAATTTTTTATTTATATTTAAATAAACTTTAAAAGTGTAAATAAATAATAATAATATTGATTCATAATATATTGATTATTATAAATCCTCTCTTCCAAAATTTAGGAATAAACATTTCTCCTATTTATTAGAATATAGAGAAGGGTATTTTGTTCTCTTAGTTGGACATTACCCTTAACTTAATATAAACAGAGCATCAGGCTAATTAATATATATATATATATGCTTTTAGGGAATTACAGATCAAATGTTTCACTTTATTAATTATTTATATTTATTATTACGGGTATACTCTTTATAAATTTTTTCAAAAATATATTATTTAGAAGGATTCAATTTTAAAATGTATCATCATCTTTCTGATGAAAAGTTATATCTTGAAATTATTTTAGTATTTATGAAAAGATATAAATTATTATTGTAAAATTAATCTGCCTTTATAATTTGGGTAATTTAAGCGTTTTTATTTTTTTTTTCATCGAGTGCCTTGAAGATGTTTGTACTTGTTTTTTTTATTTTTTATTTTTTCTGATTCTCTCAATAAGATAAATTAATGAATTTTCAAAAAAAAAAATTTGTATTCACTGGTGAGGTGCCATAGATAAATTTATACGCGTTTTGTTTCTTTAATTCTTTATTTATGCATAGTCAAAATTTGTTTAGGTAGACGTGAGAAATTGGATACTTTTTTTTATATAATTAATAGAATGAGTTTTCAGGTAGCCTTTGAATTAGGAAGAGATTCAGTTCCATAGAGACCTTTAGAAATTAAAGAATTTTTAAAACAATTTTTGACCGAATTAAGAATCTTCATGAATGAGGTCTATTTGTAAATGATATATATATATACAATGGGAAAGTTTATTTCAATTTTATTATCATGGAAGCCTCAAATTATTCTAACGAGATTAAATCGATGGCGAACGGGAAAAATTGGGACGAGAACAAAATTTGGATTTTATAGTTATACGTAAATAATTAATCTATGAATATATATTCAGTAAAACCGTAATGTTTAATTTTTTAAAAAGGTAAATAAATATATTTTTCTCTAAAATTATAGATATATATCTATATTAGAGAGCAATTGAAATATTTCTAAAAAAAATTAAATCACATTTGAGATAATTAAGAGATTTTAAAATCTTCTTTCTTTTAAAATAAAAATGTTTATTTCAAAGTAATAAACCTGGTAGGTGGGCCTATACGTTCCAAATTAAATGAAAATTTGAGATAAATATTTATATATTTAAAAATACTAAATAAACACCATATTCGATAGTTTTGCTTTTATCGCCTCTTCTAATCATATGTCCCAATAATTAAAAAAATCTAAAATTTGTGATATTAAGGGGAATCCTTGCTGGATAGTTGACCCAAGTGGAACCGGACTTGGTGAATCCTCTTATTTTTCCCGCAAAAAAATTGTTTAACCGATAACTCCCCTTTGAAGTTTTGTGCTTTTACGGATTTTGCAATATGAACTCTCTCTCGACTAGATATTTTATAAAAGCGTATTGGCACATCACTGGCATATATTAAAAACCAATGAATTTTTTTCAGACGTGGATACATTTTGTATATCTGAATTTTATAAATATCTAAAACTAATCTAAATTAATAATTTTAAAAATTTTTATTTTCTTAAGAAATTTCAAGAATATATAACTATAGCTAAAATATTCATTGTTTTTAAAATGAATATGAATTTACGTATATATTAATATACAAAATTGTTTTCCCTTATTGTCTATTTTTAAAAATTTACTATTCAAAGATCCACGCCTGCATGGATTTAAAAAATGAAATCTAATAACACTTATTGAAAGAATCATTAGCTCTCATTTAATTGTTTAAGCGTTTTTAACATTTTGGGCTGGCCCCTTTGAAAAGGACAAATTTAGAAAAAATTAGTTCAGTTTAGAAACTGAAACTAATTTTTTTTTATTAATAATATAAAAAATAGAGTTAATTATAATTTTAGGAATTCAGGTGTAAAGTAATTTTAAATTTTCTTGGAATATATAATATATATATATTATTTTGTAATATATTATTCAATCTAATACATTATAAAATAACAGTGATGTTAACTTATGATGGCAATAAAAATGAAACATCCACTATTTAAAAGCATTAATTTATGATATGCTATATTTTTATTTAATACAAGAATAATAATAATACAATATGTCTAACCGGATTTGCTTTTTATCTATGCATGTTTTTGTAGACGAAGAAATATTATAACCATAACATATAATACATTTACACACGTTTCGATTTTCCTATCTTTGCTACTAAAATTACAATGTTCATGTACAAGACAATGAAAATTTATTTATTTTTTTCTCATTTAAAAAAGATTATAGAAAAATCCAATCTCCTATAAAAATACATACATTCAAGCTTTAAAAAAAATACTGTGTTTACAGGCCGAATGATTGGATGTTCCTATATAAATAACTATATAAATTTTTTTTAATAATTAAATAATTCAAGAATAAATAAATTCAATTTTTTTTTATAAATTCAGTCTTAACGTAATATAAAGATAAAATTTAAAAATGAAAAATAACGTTGAGAAATCTCTATAAAATTTTAAAAAAATAAATAACTGGTTCTTTAAAGAATAAATAAAATAATACTAGTAACGAGTTCTTATTGTTAGTTGTACTTTTTTTTTAAATGAACCAGTTATTTAATAAAATGAATTTCGATAATACACCAAAAAAAAAAAAAAAAAAAAAAAATAGTAATTTAGTATAAAAAGGCCAATTTATTATTATTATTCTATTCTAAAAAAGTTTTTTAAATTTGTCAATTCAAGATATAATGGTCTCTTTACAATTTAAATGGATTTAAGTAGGTGTTGGTTCAATGTCATCAAGTATTTGACTTAAATCTTTTTTAACAAATTCGATTGCGATTCGTGTTGGATCAAGTTCATCAGAAATCACAGATTCTTCATCACAGCTTTGCTTAGTCTTGTCACAATCCACGGAATGCTGTTCCTCATCGACGAGATCATTGTCTACACTAATTTTATTATTATCAGGTAATGTTTCGACAATATCCATCGGTACGAGTTCTTCAGTGGGAGGACGTGAGTCGCTCGGCTGCGTTGACGTTGCACTATCTTGGGGGGCTGGGACATAAAGAGGGGCAGCCTGGGGAGTCTTTGCTCCATGGGGCACATCGTTCGGAGTATTTGGATTACTTTTGGAATGACTAGGAGAGATACCACCTTTAGTGAACAGTTGAATTGGCCGTTGGAAGCCCTTTGAGTGATGAATGGGCGTGCCAATCACTTCACATTGAGTAAAACCGACTTCGCTTGATAAAAGATATTCGGTAAATTTACTTGGATAAAATTTTATAGATGTAAAATTGTTATATATAGTTTCCTGTAAAAAAAATAAAACAAAGAATATTGTTAATATTTTGAATAATCTTGATATGGTTATGGAGTATAGGAGTTTGATGGTTAACCGATAGGGTGTGGAAGAAAATGTGCGAGCCAAAGTATTCTTGAAGTGTAGGATTTGATTCGTGGTAGCTTGAGGTGAGGAAGTAAATGCACTTTGGTTTCTTGATGGAATGTTGTTTCATTTAAATGTTATTTATATTTAATTAGGAATAGTAAAATCAACCAAATGGCCAATCTCGACATATAATAAACAGTTTCATACTAATTCCTTTTTATATATCTATATTGATTAAATCTGCAAATAGTTTTATTACGAAATTACGAAAAACAACATATCAAACTATGTGGCCTAAAAAGCTATTTTTTGCGATCTCTAAAAGAGTCCTATTTCTCCTCCCCCGTGGCCGAGATATTATAGACTGGCATTGTCAATATTGATAACCTTAAAACTCAAGAGATGTGAGTTCGGATGAAAATTTATCTATATCAATTGGATACCAAATGATTGATTAAATAAATATGCGTGGATTATATGTATCGTAATTAATATATATCGATATCCTTTAAATATCGGATAATGAAGACTAAAAAAAAAGAATCTTATAAATTTTGTTGTTTACTCGGGATGAGAAAATTGAAATAAGGAGAGCTTCTACAGTCCAGTTGTTTGAATTTTTCAATTATTTACATCGAGGCTCTCTTTTCTAGACGGGTAACCGTCTTATCTTTTGTCAATTAATTTTTATAATACTGAACTCTGTTATATATTTTTCCCATTGTCGGTCAATTTTTTTTTTTACGATTACATTAAAAATTCTCTCAAAACCAAAATCATAAAATAGCATAATCAACAAGAAATTTCAATAAAGACTAGGAAAATAGCTGAAAACATTTCAAAAATAAAAACTTTAAATGCAATTTCTATTAAGAAGCATTTAAACGCTAATTAGAGTCTAAGAAAAAGTTTTATTTAGCCTCTCCAAACCTATAACATGGATGAGTTCTCCTTTTAATTTCAAATAATATACTTTTGTTGTGGCCCCTTTGAAATATAAATATATAAAAATTAGCCCGAGA
>JAAAKE020004108.1:0-11197 GCA_010014785.2 Anisolabis maritima
TTCGACAAATGACATACATAGATATATACAAGAATAAAGGATTAGCTCGTTTAATAATAGTAGATAGATAGATATGAACATATCTTTAAACTTTAAACACTGCAAAAAACAGACGGCGAAAAGATACCTTCATCAAAAAAAGGCTGTTCTCTATATTTCTCTTATCTTTTTAAACTGATACTGATATTTTCAAATAAGATCCGCGCCGTTTTTTTTTTTTGTCTGAATGTTTCCAAATAAAATTTTTTCAAATTTTTGGTTTCTCTAAAATATTTTTCCCAACCTTAAATAAATAAAAAGAATTTTCAAATAGGCTATGTCTTTTATCGATCATTCATATATCTAGAAATTTTCTATATCTATAAAAAACAATATAATATTTTTTAAATTTCTTTGTAAAAGAAAAAATGTAATCACTATTTTTATTTAATTAAACTTTATTTTTTACATCTTTTTTTATAAGAGGTTTTTTTTTTTAATTTGTATTGTATTTATTTGTAAAATTTTATATTATTTGGAGATGGCACCTGGCTCCCTGCTTTAAAAAAATTAAAAAAAATTTAATATAACATATTTATTCATTAAAAGAGAGTAAGCAAAAGATATTTTATTTGAATGAATCGTTTTTGTTTGTTTGTTTTAGATCCTGAGGGACATTCGTCAGGGACTATTGCAAATTGGACGTGAAACCCCTCGAGATGGTCAGTTTAACAGAGTTTCTGTTGCATTTTTATTTCTCTTGCTTTATTTATTCTTTTTTTTTTTATTATTTAATTATTTAAATTTAATTTAACCAAATCAAGTTTTAAAAACTATATTATAATCCGAAATGTTTTTCAGGCTTCTGATTAGTTATTAAGTGACGCCTCATGATGAAGTTGCAATCATTGGCTGCAAGCCATTTTCAATTTTAAATTTAATTTTTTTTTTCTATTTCCAATTTTTTCATCTCTCCTTTTTATTGCAGTTTTCTTTGTTATTGGATTGAAAAAAAATTTTATTTTAGAATATCTTGATCCAAACATGGTAAAATTTTGAATTTAAGATCTTAATATAATAGAAAAAGACTATGATTGACCCAAAGTGTCTCCGGGCTCGCCATTTTAGAGTTTTCAATATTTTGTCCCCCCATCAATTTTGAATGTAAGGTCATAATAGCTGATAATAATTTTATAAATCAAAAGAATTTTGATTTAATGTGTTTTTAATTTAATAGTATTTTATTTTTTTAATTTAATAGTATTTATTGTATAAAATATTATTAAATTAAAAACACATTAATTTAATTAATAATTTTTAATTCACATTAAATCAAAATTCCTTTGATTTATAAAATTATTATCAGCTATTAGGATTTTAAATTGAAAATTTCACCATTTTTGAAGTGTTGTTGGGTCCAAACTCTTTAAAATTCCAAAATGGCGGACCTGGGGTCACTTTGGCTCAATCATCTTTTTCTATTATATTAACCCCCTCCCCGTGGCCGAGAGTTTAAAGATACTGACATTCAGTATTTGATGATCTTACAAGCCAAGGGGTGGGAGTTCGGATACCTGACAGTCCGATGAAAATTAATTTAAATCATCTGGATACCAATTGATGTAAATAAATATGCCTGGAAAACTGTAACGTAAAATAATATAATATATAGCGTTTAAAAATTTATATGGCCTCAGATGCCGAAAATACTATTAAAAAAGTCCTTAAATTCAAGGAAAAGGTTGAATTTTATTTAGAAAAGGTTGTAATTAACGAACGGAAATTCTATATATCACTATATTATCTTCATTAATAGAAAACATAGTCATGAATGAATAAGTTAAGAATATGTAAGCAACTACAGATCAACTCAACAGAACGAGAACAGAGACGAAGAGGGATAAATAAATTTATCCTCGTTTTTTCAAGAGACTAGAAAGACTTTTACTTTTCTGCCCTTCTTCCCAAAAAAATATATTATTTTGTTTCTTGCGTGTAGAATCGGCGTATATGTATGACGAAGACGCCTGTATGACATCGTTAGCAGCAGCAAGGTCTCTAGGCACAGGGACAACATCTCCACCCTATGGGCCCCCCATCGCTCAGGCAATGCAACATCATTGGTATGACGAACCTCCGTACGAGAGTGATCCAGAGGATTTCCTAATGGGAGCCAGTCCTGATAATCATTTACCAACGCCCCTAGCCAACGGAAGGTGTGTTTCACATTTCGGTCTAATATTATTGAGATTTGTTTTTATTATTATTATTATCCACAACTGTAAATTTTATTCTATTCTTTTAGAGTTTGTTTTACATTGAACTTGCGTCCGGAAACCGGTAGCGAAGGTGTCATTTCTTTACGGAGTGCTGGTGATATTAGTCTTCCTAGAGAGGGTACAAATTTACACCATAACAGCCTAACTACAACCCCTACAAGTAATACAATTGGAACCAGTGGTTTGATGAGTTGTTGGCCGTCGTCTCGTGGTCCTGGGCCTCCTGTACTAACTTCCGGGATGGCTCGATTGACTCCACGAGGTTCAGCACGACGGGGACTTTTGCTCGTCCCACCGGGTACGATCATTCCCCTGGATGGTAGCAATTCTATTGTGCGACGACAACATCGTGATGCCAATCGGGAAAGTGGCGATTATGCCGGATCCGATGTTCAGAGTATAGGTAAGCAAAAACTTTATTAAAATCAAGAAAGAAACTCAGGTTTAAAATTTAATTAATTTCAGGCTCACGTCTTTCATCAATGTCAATTGAAACAGCTCGATCGGATACAGGAATCATCTCTTCACCATCCTACTTATCTGGTCATGGTCCGGCAGGAGTCACCCATTTAAGACATTCCAAGGTGCCCGAGTTTACCAAAAGTAGATTTTATTAATTATGAATCCGTTTAGATCAGAGTTTTGCTTTGTTGCAGCGAAGCCGCAGCAGCGCCAGCGAAGAGGGGGCTTCGCCGAGTCAGAGCTCGGATTACGAGGATCACGAAGTTACAACATGCGTAAGTGTGAATTATGCACTAAGAATTTCATTCTTTTGAATATTGATTGTTTAATAAATTTAGATGGGAGGCTGTGGACGCCACACGTCATCCACGACGCGAGGCTCCGTCGGTGGCAACAACTCGACGAACAACAGCAGGCACCATCATCACCACCATCACCATCACCATCATCACCACCATCGTTCATCAAACACGAGAACTACGAATAACACCACACCATCAACTAATATCACTTCAACTACACCAACAACAACAAAGCAACAACATCATAAAAATAATGCATCACATACAACAATTGACGGAATGGCATCCTTTCCGTCTACGAGTTCGGTTGAGAGTCTTCCTGCAAGCGGAAGTGGATCGAGTAAATAAATCCACCTGTGGCATTAAAGTCTTCAATTTTCGCGCATTGAAATCTCTTGATTTTTGAATGTAGGCACGCAGGCGCTGGTGCCGGGAACCGGTGGAAGTGCAGGGGGATGTGGCGGAAGTACACATAGTTCGTTATCTGCGGAAGAACGCGATGTGCTCAGCCCCATCGGACCCGTAATAGCACAGGCGCGTGCCCTCGTCGACTGCACGCCCAGTCCATATGATAAGGAGGCCTTAAGCTATAAGGTCTCACTTCCTATTTTCTCACTCCCAGTTCCTCTATTCATTTTAAATGACATTTCGCATTTAAAATTGATAGAATTTTAAATCATCTAATTATACGTTGAATATAATTCAAACAAAAGAAATTAATAGCTTTTATTTATTGCTTGAATTATTAAATGCAATAGGTTTAATTATTATTAAAATCATATCATATAATTTTAACGAAAAATAAATATTTTATTGAGAAAGGAAGAAAAATTTAAAATTTTTCTCATTTGAAAAATTCATTAAATTTAGTATTAAATTTTTCTCCTCTTTAATGTTGCTTCACGCTTGAATATTCTAATACTTTAGAGGCCATTGATAATCAATTGATTAATTTTGTTTCTACAGAAAGGCGACATCATTGATGTGATATCGATGAGCCCAAGTGGATTGTGGCGTGGAATTTTACATAATCGTTTAGGTACATTTAAATTTATCAATGTTCAATTAATTGCACCAAGATCAGCTGATCTATATCAACAACAACAACAACAACAACAACATCGAACCCGATATAATCATCATCATAATAGATATAATCATCATAATTCAAGACATACTTCGCCACCTACCGTTGAACAACTTCTACGAAGGCTCAATTTAGAGGTAAAAAAAAAAAAATTTAAATATCAGCATATTAATATTATTAATAATATAATTTTTTTAATTCCAGGAACATATTTCGGTACTTTTGTTAAACGGTTATGAAGATTTGGATCTGTTTCGAGATTTAGAAGAACCCGATTTGGATTATTTAGGAATAACGGATCCTGAACATCGAGCCAAATTATTAGCAGCTGTGCACTTATTACACGAATATGGATGTAAGATATGGAGGAGAATATTTTTCAAATTATAATAATAACATCATTATAATTAGAATTTAAAATTCTCCAAAATTAATAAAAGATATGAGAAGGTTGTAAAATATTTTTATTGTAAAATTTCTTTTGAAAATTTTAGCATGCATTCCCGAGAACAAAAGCTCGTTAAATTAAATAAATCCTCTCTGTTTTAATTAAAATTATTATATATTATAATATTTTAAATAAATTCTCTTTATACCTGACATCCTTGATTTTTGGTTAATTATTTTTATAGGGTATTAATTCTAAAATACAATTTATTTTTCAGCCCCAATTTCGGATGGTTCGGATTCAAGCACAGATGATGATGACGATGTTGATGATGATGATGACGACGATGACGATGATGATGAAGATGTTGATGACGACGAAGATGACAGCAGTGGCGGGCGATTAATACAAATCGCATCATCAACAACTGCACAGCCGATAACAACAACTACAATCACCGCAACAACGTCCACACCGGATATTAACAATAGTACAAAGAATAACAGCTCAAATACAAATTGTATAGGAGGGAATGAAAATGAATTACAATTACATTCCAATAACCCACGCTTCCGTAGATTACATTTTCCAAGAGATTCTGGTTGTTATGATGCAGGATCAGGACCAAAAAACAATACACATTCCAAGGTATTAAAAATTATAAATTTTCAATATGATATGCATAAAAAAAACCGATCAACTTGTCCACAGACGAAAGACCGACATCATGCTAAAAACAGATGACTCGTGTCACAAATAGCCTAATTCGTGCTTATTTCGAAAAATATTTTGATTAATATTATAATCAATCAATGACTATCTGCATTTCAATAGGAAACAGTCGGTAAAATAATTTAATTCTAAATTTTTTCTCCTACACAATTTACTAATAAAGACTTCTACCTTGAGAAAACTACCATTGATATTTATCAGATTGAGAAAACTACCTTTGATATTTGTCGGGTTGTTTATTTTAATTAATTTCATAATTTCTGAGGTCCTCTTCCCATTTTGAAAAAGAAAGATTTCTATAATAAATAAAAACCTTTTTATTCTTCATTAGCAATTTTGAAAGAGCATAATAAAGGGGGGAATGAAAGAGATTATAAATTTGTGAAAATACAAATTTATAATACAGTAAAGAATTTCCCAAAAGATTGGGTTCTGATCACAGAGATTTGATAATGCAGGGGATTTGTCGGAAGGACTGATTTTAGACTAGAATCTAGGCCTTTAAGAGAAAAATAAAGTCAAAAGTGAGTTGAATCGAACAAAACCTTCTTAAAAATCAAAATTAGATTGCGTTCTGATATCTAACTAGACTAATTGAAACAAAATTTAAAGAAAGATACAGAGAGAGTTTATTAAAATTAAAAAAAGTATTATGAATTTTTATTTGAACTATGTATAAAATAAAGATAGTAAAACAATATTTTATGTATTTTAGATTTCATCCGAATTAAATGGTACCAATACTACCTCAACAGCAACAACAATAACAACAACAACGACACCTATTTCAAATATTAACGGCACTACTACTCCCACCTCAACAACCAAAACAATCCCGACAATCGACTCTACTTCACCAACACTGGCTGCAAATCTAGACCAACAACCTCCTCAACAGCAACAGCAGCAACAACAACAACAACATCATCATCCGAGGGCAATCATCAACAAATACAACAGTATCGCTTCGTCGTCGTCATCGAGTGCAACGACAACAAGCACCTCGTCTTCGTCGTCGGTGGCCACACCTGGTTATAGTGAGAAATCAAGCGATTCCGGTATTAGTTCATCATCGTTATCATCATCAAATATTAGACCATCATCAACGAATAATGCTATGTCATCATCATCGATCGAAAAACAAGCGTGATGACGGCATAACTATCTAGGAATTTAAATGATATATTATAATAATAAATTTAATAAATTTCATTTGGTTTTTCATAACATTTATAATTTAGTGCTGGTCGTTGATATGAGGAAAGAATTTATAAGAAATTTAAAGGCCTATTTATATTTAGATATACATTTTTTTAACTATATTTTATTTAATTATTTATTATATAACAATATATTAATATTTTTTTGGAAAATTTCCTCTAAATTTTAGAAAATATCATTTTCAAGGTTTTAAGTTTGCAGCTCATGAATAAAAAATTAACACACTTGTGTGAATCGACCTCGCATTGTCACGCGACTATCAGTATTGGCTAGTTTAATACAATTAAGGTTGGATTCTTATGATTATATTTTAATAGATTATATTAATCCGTAATCCATAAAGCTTTGTTTACATCTCAATAGATAGCTACACTGGCGCCAGTAGAAAACTTTCTGACACATGATTTTCTAATGATCCTAGTGTATATATTGTATATAAAGCTTTAAATTTCTCGTTAAAATTATCTATTAAAACATAAGCTGTGGATCCTGCCTAATTCTCCACTGCGAGAGAATGCTTATGTAATAGGGTTTAACTATCACTGAGATGTAAACTTCGGAAGAATGTCAGATTCCCATGAGACATTAGATATAGTGGATAACAGTTTTAGTCTTCATTCCTAAAGAAAAGAATAAAAAATTTTAAGAAAAATTGGGCTAATTGAGAGGAACAAAACCAGCTAGGCGAGGCAACCAAAAACGTCAAACGTATGCTTTTGAATGTTTCAAATAAATTATTCTTTGATATTCTTGGCATAAAATATTTATAAATTCTTCCCTCATTATAAATTATGAGCAATTATAAAAAAATTTTGGAAAGAGATAAACAAAGGTAGAGAAAATTCCCTTTGATTATAAAAATTACCTTCAGAATATTATGTAAATATTTAGTAATAAATAAAATTTTTATTTGATAATTTTAAAAAACTTTCTAATAAAAAATTTTATTTTCCAATATTCTAAGATAATTTCTATAATTAAAAAAACGAATTTTCTTAAAAAGTTTTTGTAGAAATTATTTCGAATATAGGGATAATTTTCGGGAATGAATAGATAACAAATTAAATGCCTAAATTTTTACTAAAACATTAAAATTAGTATATATATATATAAATAAAAAATTGTATCGCTATTTTATCAAATTTATTATTTACAAAAAAAAGCAAAAATGTGCTTCAATTTCTTGTACTTCCTAAATAATCTTTCATCTTCCTCTAATTAGAATTTATGATGATGATAAAAAACTACAAAAAAACAACTACTACTACTACAACTTAAAAAGCAATAAGATTCCTTCCGCTCGAGTGAATGAGTTTTAAAAAAATCGGATTTAGTGTGAATGAAAGACAAAAAAGAGATACGGTTGTATGTACTGATGAAAAACTTATTTATTTATTTTTATTTATCATTATTTATTTATTTTTTAAGTTGTGTAATAAAAAACTGTAACTAATAGTTTTTATAGTTTTGGTGTTATTATTTATAAGACTGGTTTCTTTTAATATTTTTTAATTTAATAATAGAATAGAAAATAAAAAATATCTTTAGAAATGACGTTTTTTAATATAATATCAAATATTCAGCTTTTTATATTTCTTGTTTTTTTTTTAAGATAACCAAATATTAATGAAAAATATAAATGATAAATTTAATGAGGATAACTTTGTATACGGAAAGATTTCAGATGAGCTTAAAAGTAACAATCAATCAGTAGTGTAGCCAGCCGTTTGGGGGGGGGGGTCATATTCAATTTTTTAAACGATTTTTTTTTGCAAGTGGTTCTTATTAGAAATTTAATTTAAACTTATTATTTTTGTAATTTCTTTTTTGTTTTTTATTAAAATTTTGTGTTAGTTTTTCCTACGCCTCCCCCTCCCCCTTTTTTTTGTTTCATGGTTTCCTTAGAGCTTTAGAATTATTTTCTGGCCTAAGTCAGATCCTAGTCTTTTCAAACCTATCTATAGCGGAAGGGTTAAATTAATAATTAAACATATTTCAAATTCATAATTATGTGAAAAATACTAAGCATATTATTTTGTATTGAAATAGACATTTGGATAGCTTTGTCCTCCTCCTATAAGCTAACCATGGCTTAATTTGGAACTCCTGAACATTTATTTTATTAAGTGGGACACTTGCTTAGGAATGGATTTTAATCCTCCTTTAGAATTATAATTTTATAAATTGTTTTATGAATTAAAATAAAATATTATACGAAAATACAAATTAGAGTAATTTTAATTAACTTAACATCTCCTCCGTAGCCGACAGGTTAAAGATATTAACATAAATAAATGAGCGAGATGATAGTTTTAACTAGGTATGAACGGACTGAACCATCCATCCATTTTTCGCGGCGAATATGCTGCCGTTAGACGAAAAAATCAAAACAGACCCTATTAATCAATTTTTGTTACAAAACGATATTAGCTCGACCTGCTTGCCTCTAGCTAAGGTATATCCTTGCTAAAGAAATTTCAATTTCTCTCTTATATATTGGCGACCAGAGAGCTAGTGGTATTCTGTAACAAATATTAAATAATAGCCTTGTCGCTTAGTGCAGAGGTAAAGGTCTCACCTCACATACGAATGGTCAGTGGTTCGCTTCCTGTCCTGGACGTCAAAAATTTATTTATATTATATTGGCTATCAATTAATATAAATAAATAAGAACGGAGTCCAAATGGCCTCCGATGCTAAAAAAAAAACTTAAAAAAAAATTAAATAATAGGGGATTGTTTTGATTTTTTGGTTAACGTCAGTATATCCGCCGCGAAAGTGGGTAATCACTGGTTCAAGTCTGGGAGACACTAAACATGCCTCGTCAAAACAATCATCTCATTCATTAACTTAAACGTTATATTGACTTATAATGGAGCAATCTTTTGAAAAGCACCAATTTTTTCAAAACAAACCCCTATTATTCAATATTGGCTTAAGAATTTCAGTTAGAGAGGATTTGCAGCAAATATTTCGAGGAATTTATAATAAGAACCATTTGCCAAAAAAAAAAAACCAACTAAAGGCCATATAAGAAAAAATTTTATTTGGGCCCCCCTCCCCCCCAAATGAAAATCTTGGCAACGCTAGTGATTATTAATGTATTTTTGTGGTCGTATTTTTTCTTCCTCTTATAAAAATATTAACTTTTAATTTATAAATTTATTTATATAAAATGTTAATTTTTATAAAATGTTAAAAAAACGTCATTTTGTTGTTTCGGATGGAAATGATCTCAAATATTTTATTTATGTATAATATAATCTAATTAGAAACATTTTCTCAGCTTTCTTTAATGATAGGATAATCATTTTTAAAAAAATGGCTATTAAAGAATCTTTGGGTTCAAAGAAAAATATTTTAGGCTGCATTTAGAAATGCTCTTTGTTTTAAGTAAAATTTTTTTTTTAATTGTCTAATTAAAAGATTTATGAAACATCATTGAATTATAAACTTAATAATTTCTTAACAAAGATTAAATCGGTGTTAAGATTTTTCTTCTTAGGAGCGTTTCTGCATATGTATAGCCTTACATTTTTTAATGGTTCGAAAGCATTTCTCCAATTTTCCCAGGTGAAATTTTCATTTGTTTGATTTTGGTTTGAAAACGGACCGTTAATTTGTACTTGGTAAAATAATATGTTTATTAGACAAAAATATATAAAAGGATATATTTTTTTTTTGTAATGATGTAGGATTTAAACAACTCAGATTCACTTATTCTTACTTTAAGTCAGAAAGCTTGTTAGGCTTCTAAAATAAATGGCCTTGGATCCCCAGGCAGTCCGATAAAAATTTATACTAATTGTTATAAATATATATGAGTGGATAAGTCTCTTAATATTAAATGGATTGTTTTAAGCTTTTTTTTTTTAAGTTTTTGGCCATCGGAGGCCATTTGGACTCCGTCCTTATTTATTTATATTAATTGGTAGCCAATATAATATAAATAAAATTTTGTCGCTCAGGACGGGAAGTGAACTACTAACCTTTGGTACGCGAAGGACACAACATCTTTACAACTGCACCAAGAGATAAGGCTTTTAAGATTTATAATGTTATAAGAGCATATATGTCGAAAAAAATCATAATTTTTATGCTTAAAAGGATTCATTAAAATAAGTCTGAGAAGATTTTTCTAAGAGGATAAATAATATGTATTTATTAATATATGTATTTTATTTGCCTATATTAATCCATTTATTCAAAACTGAATTTAGGGAGACCTTAAGTAACCCCCATTCTAAACCATCACCAGATACCTAAAGCCGTTCGCTCAAAGCCAATCAAAAAGTAGAGCTGACACTAGAGTGGGTAAAAGGTCCGACTGTCTCCCCATACTCAAAGTTCTTCTTGTCTTGTCTTGAAGAGAATAATTTTTCAGATTTAATTAATAAAACTAATATTTTTATTTTTTGTATTTATATAATATTGCTAATAATATTTATGTAAATGGATAATAAAACACTGCCCCAATTGAAAAAACCAATTTATACATACCGTATCCAAAAAAATGAAATCTGTTGTTGAATATTTTTTTATTTTTGAATGTTACGTTTTAAAATTCAAAAATAAATAAATAATCACTGATTGTTGTATGAATGAACATTATTGGTAATTGTTGCGAATAATTATATATAAATTCTTGAACTTTATATATATATATATTTATAATTTTAAAAATAATTATGCTTCCCCAAACAACATAAAAATAAAAAAGTAAAAAAAAGTGATATTAATTAATTCA
>JAAAKE020004119.1:0-29218 GCA_010014785.2 Anisolabis maritima
AATTATAATAATATATATTTCGGGATTTGAGATCAAAAACAAATCTTTTTTACGGCAAAATGTTCATGCAATAAATAATGAATGTATCCTGGTCCGTCTAATGCCCAAGGATACCTCAATCCCACGATAAATCACATGACGAACTTGCAGTATAGTTCACGCACAGCATCAATGTTTTACGGAACAATAACCGATTTTGGACGACCTTCACGAAATTTGTCCTTAACCGAACTACGACCACGATTGAAGTCGGCAAACCAACGATAAACAGTAGTCCTTGATGGGGCTTCATCGCAAAAAGTCGAATTAAGTTAATCTTTTTTTTGGGTTAATTCACGTCTAAAGTTATAAAAAATAATCGCTTGAAAATGTTCACCATTTAATTCCATTTTTAGCCGAGATGATTTCAAGTTATTATTGTAAACTACACAAATAGCGCTCGTATGTCAATACGTTCTGAGTATGTATACTATCAAAAATGTCAAACTTTACGATAGAAGCGTCTGCAGCACTAGTTTAGCGCAATCTCGAAATATAAAAGGCAACCCTCGAATATTTCCTTCTTTCTGTCCTCCCCCCCCCCTAATTGCGAAAGAAATACACTAGTTGAAATAAATGAAATTTATTGATAGATGAAACAATAAAAAATTCTACAGTATTAATAAATTTAAATAAAAACTTGGAAATTGTTATTGAAAAAGCAACTTAATAAAGATGTTTAACATTTATCAAGATTTTATCGCTCGAATATAAATCACTTTTTCAAAAAAAAATTCCAATATAGTGTCATATTTCATAATGGTGACGAGATGAAGTTGAAAAAGAGATCCCAATCGGGCGATTTCGTTTGCCAATATTGTCAAAAAAAAAGGAAAAAATGAATCGGTTTTGACGGAGTGTCTATTTGTACTATTATTTGTAAAAAATATAAAGATTTATTAGAGAATCTTACTCTAAAATAAATTGACTTGCCTTCTTGTTTATATGTAAATCAAGTTTGCTATCGATTTTGGCAAGCCAATCTTAAATTTGAATTGAGAATCCGGATCATATTTCTAAAGGAAATGTCGACTTTTGATTTATTCACAAAGAGTATTAATCTAATTACTTTGGAATTCCAATTAAGAAATTCAGAATTTTCCAATGTTATGAAAACAAATATTCTTTTCAATAGGGAATTGCCATAAAATTTTATTCTTGATTCTTTTTATAATGTGAAATTTAAAAATTTAATAAGATATTTTTTATAAAAACATTATATATCGTTGCATTAGATGAATGGGAGAACTGCAACATTGAAGAAAATATTAAAAAATGTACATATTTTAAGACATTATTCAGAACTTTCTTAAAAAATCTTTACATAAGGGGAATTTTACTATGCTTTTTTCATATACAATTTCTTATATTATAATTTTTTAAAGACGATAATTGAAAGATATCGTTAGATCTCTTAATTAAACTATAAATAAAAATGTTAAGTTAATAAATTCTAAATAAAAAGCCTTCAAAAATTCGCCTTAAGTTAAGATTTATTTTAAGATCGTTTATGAATATGGATCTAAATAAGTACCGAGTTGTATTAATATTTATCTTTTTTTTTAAATAATTTAATTAAATACTTAAATAAAGAAAATTCTATTTTTTATTTTTATATTTTTTCATCTGGGAACTTAAACTTCACTATGAAACCACAACCATAACTAAGAAATATATTTTAATAAAAAGACTCACCTATCGAATGAATCTTCTCTCGTTCGCAGAAGTTTTTCTCGGATATGATAATCACTTCTCGGCCGCAAAGACAATAATAAGTAAAAGAGCCCCAGAAGTACCAGCATTCCTCCTGTGGGAAAAATACTATTAAGAATCTGATCTTTGAGGCCACATCATAAAAGCTGACTTTTTAGGGGAAAAGGGGAAAGCAATGTCTGTCTGGCGAACACCTAGGCCAGGAGTGGGAAACCTTCTTCAAATGAAAGGTCATATTAATTTTCGGAAAAGGTGGAAAAGCCGCTTTGATCCTTCAAATTACTTAGGAAGTAAAACAGGCTAAATAATAATACATCGACTTACGTTTTATATCAAAACAAAATTTTAAAAAATATAACTTTAATTGATGTTTTGACTGGGCATCTTTGGTGCCTCCTGAACATGAACCAGAGATCATCCATCCTTTCACCGCAGATATGTTACCATTACACCAAGACTCCTTGTTATCATTTCGTGGTTAATAAAGAAAAATAAATAGCTCTTAACCATCGGATCTGAAGGGATAGAAGAGCAACAGCCACCAAGATCGTTTAAGCAAACCATTGCAATGAGCCCCGAGAAACATGAATGTAGAACGTCAGCTGGTAGCCATCGATATTTAATTATTTAAAACTATGCAAATATAAATTGTCAAACTCTAAATGGCCTCTGCATCCGAAAAGAAGTATAAAATAAAACAAAAAAAAAAACTGACTTTTGATTAAAAATTTAAAGTCATATAGTATAAAGATAAAGCGGCGGAGATTTTAGAAGACAGCCGATTTCCCATCCTTGACCGTCTACAAATTGGAGAAAAACATAGTAAAAGAAAAAAAGTTCCAACAAAAATTGTCTCGAGAAAAATCCAAAAGTGGGTCATAGAAAATTTCAAGGGTACCAAGGGTACTGTGGCAAAATACTTGGTTAAAAAGTAATTAGAAAAATTTAGATTTATTATCATTATGACAATTAGCTCAGGCGAGTCGTAACACTATCCATGTACTTCCATTTAGTGATCATCTTTATATCAGATTGCCAAAAATAATAATTATTCTTTTATTAATCAAATGGTTTGTTTTTTGTTTTTAGTTTCTTATTTCAATTTTCTTGTATCATTTCATTGGGATAGCTAAGTTGAAAATCGCATATTAGAGATAATCACAAGACGCTGACATATTTATAAATGGAGTCTTTTGAAAAGGTATTTGTATGATAAAACTTGAGGCCATTTACTTATTTTTATTTAGTTTTTTATTAAAAAAGTTTTTTCTTTTTTCAAATAATTTCAAGCTTCTTTTTCCACTTTCTTATTAAGTATTTTTAAAATATTTGCAACAATCTTGATTTAAATTATATTCTTATTAAATTTTTTTAATTAATTATTTTAATAAATTCTTAAAAAAATTGCCAACAAAACTCATAAAATAATTTTTAAAAGAGATGATGAGTTTTTGAATAATTATAAAATCAAAATTTTCCCTTTGAATGATATTTATCTCACAGTCTCTTAATATTCCTTTTCAGGTGGATCATTATTAAATTATTCTCTTAGCTCATCCTCATTATACCAATCTCGCTTGCTTTATATGAACCAAGAATTCCACTTCAAAAAGCTTCATTATCCGAAGAAAAAGGGGACCTCAATAACTTCATTACTTTAACAATCAAAATGACTACTTCATAAAAAGTCAAATTAGAATTTTGTATTAGGATGAAAAGAGAAATTTCATTGGTTATTATTTTTAAAATAAATATTCTACGTAGGAAAAAACTCTTAATCGCGAGGCGGGATCTTCAGATGACAATAAAAGGGGCGATAATTTTTCAGGATATATTAGATATAATCAAATTTTTGTTCTAATGCTCAAAATATATTTATAACAATATATTAGGATTAATTAATTAAAAAAAAAAAAAAAATGATAAAATGGGCAAATTTTAAAAATTTCAGTTGTTTATATTGAAAATTGTTTTCTCTTGTAAAAATATCACTTTGGAGTAAATGAGATTTTTAAGTGTGTGTGTGTTTTACCTAACAATACATAAGAAAAATGAATATTCCAATCATTATAAGATTTCTGATCAAATCTGAATAAAAATATATAAAAACAAAATTTGTTCTTTGACAAATTGTTGCCAATGTTTTTGCCATTAGTTAGCGGTCCTAGATAAAAAAACAAGCTCAACATCTGACCAATCAAACTCATATGTAGTATTATTTTTTTTTACGGAATTAAACCTAGGTTTAACTATGAACTTAGTTTAAATTTTAATACCTCCTCTTGGCACAAATTTATCTCATCTCTAGATAACTATTTTGAAATAATTTGATTTTCCTAATTTTTTCGGTCAATAAGGTTAAAGAAGTTCTAGACAGTAAATTTTAAAAATTATTTTAAAAAAATGAATTAAATAAGAGGAGAAAATTATCCAGGTGAAATAGTTTTAATTTCCTTGCAAACTTTGTTCAATTTTAAATTCTAGTTCTAGTTGATCCAAAGTTCATTTTGTAAAATTAAATATTTGTGGTTTCCTAATCTGACTTAGAGACTAGAAAGGGTAGAAGATTAAGAGCCGCCAGCAGAATTTTGTCGGGGGGGTGTGAATCAGCTTTGAGGGGGGCTCCTGGGGCTCGTAAATCATTTATGAACCCCATGGCCCGAATAATTACATTCTATGAAGCCAGTAGCTTTTCGAGAACAAATTAGAATCCTCAATGGACAGTCATTTTTTTTGTCCTATAATATAGATTTCATATTAAAGTGAGATGAGATTTCACATTGGAGATGATTTCAAATATTACTCATCTTGATATTAATAATGAAATTCATTGAAAAAGTTGAAATTGTGTTTAATATTAAAAGTAATGATTTTGTTCGCGTAGATTGGAGACTGAGTTTGAGCTTTGAGCTTCTCTTTGCGTTTTTCGGTAGGGGAGCCCTAAGCCACGAATTAAGAAAATTAATAAAATACACAACTTTGTTAATTGGATGTAACGGATTCCTAAATTAAACAGGTTTAGATTTACAATTAAAGTCGATGCTTAATTATTTTAAGGTAAAGTGTTGGTTTTCAGTAAATTATATTTAAAATTAAAGCGAAATATCAAAGGGGATTTTTTAAATTTTGATATCAAAAACAAGATTTATTATTTAAGCTAAAGTTTCGATTATTAAATTGGGAGATTTTTTTAATTTGACACTAAGAATATATTATGGCTAGGAGTTGATTATGAGAAAAAAGAAAATTCATCCAAATTTCAATTTTGAATAGTTGATGTTTCGGCTCCGATAAATCTTTAGACCTAAAAAAAAAAACAATATAATTCCTTCTAAAGGTCTTTGCTTTTCATCTTTTATTTTAAGAATTAGATATGCCTATTAATTGTCGTTACTTATTCATAATTATTATATGTATCCGAAAACAATTAAGGCGGTGATTATAATAATTTTTTTAATATATAATAAAAACATTTTTAATATTAGCTATATATAATAAATCTAACAACTTTACCGGTATATATTACAATCTCTAAAATTTTTGTTCATTTGATTAGCCCAACATCAGAGGGTTAATTTGCCTGCGTCCCTTCTTAAAAATAAATACATAGATCTTAAACCCAACTGATTTTAGGCATCTATGGGCACATCGACAAGTTATTTTATTTCCTAAAAATTTATACGATGGGCCGTAGTTTAATTCTTATGAAAAAGGCCCGTATTCAGGAACATTTCTTAGTAAAATCTTAACTTAGGAGAATTTCAATATCCATTTTTATACATAATAATAATAATTTTTCTTTATTGTTTTCCTCGTCGTTTACAATGATTACAACCAAGATTGCAAATTACAATAATAATAATATTAGCTTCCATTCACAGCCTCGTCAGAATGATATATATTACAATACAATATTTTGATTTGGAATATAAGTACAATATATACAAACTGTATTAGTACAATACATAAATATAGAATTTCTTATGTTAAAATTTTTTTAAATAGCTAATTCAGAGATCTTTGGTCTTAAAGATTCAAGAAAAATTTTCTAGCGAAAAATTCTTTACTTAAGATTTTTCTAATGAATGTTTCTAAACTGCCTAAGAAATTGTCTTTCAAACAATATGCTCTATAAATATTTTTGCTTTTATAATTATATATGTTGAGATCGTTTTTTTTTTTTTTTTTTTTTTAATTAAACAACAAAAATTAAAAAATAAATTTTATGCCTGGATGCTTGCCTGGTTTACAAAGTTCACAAAGGATGTGCCTGGAGTGAAAATGAAAATAAGAAAAGTTGAATAATTTTTCATCTCATGTTAAAAATATAGACGACAACTGTGTATATTGATCAGAATTAAAAGATGATGAAAACGGATGAATCGTTCGGGAAATATGTTTATTACTATATTTTCTATATAGACTAATGCATTTAATAAATTGAGTTTTCCAGCCGATGACGCTAGTATATTAGTATATTGATAACAAAATTCGATAATCACTAATCAACAACTTGTAAACTCCAGTGTAAGCAGTTAGATAGTCAACTGTTTAAATTAATTAAACATTCAAGTGTTTTTGCAGCAATTTAATTTTTCCTATTATTAATATTTTATCCTTAAAATGATACGCTCCTCTGATGTTGATTATAGCTAAAGAATTTTGTTTTGGATAGAAAAAGGAGTTCGCTAACTCTGGGTTTCAAATTATCCAACAAATAGATTTTTAACACTTATACACTTTTTAATTATATGAAAAAATGTGAAAATTTCTCTATTAAATGAAAAAAAATTATTTAAAATATTAAAGGAATTTATTGTTAGTCAAAAATTTTTTAAAACCTTCCTCCTTTTATTTTATTTTGGAATCAGCATATTAAATTAAATAATTCGTAAATTCGAAAGAAAGAAGCAAACGGGCTGTTGCATATGCTGAGAAAAGAGTGAAAGGCATAAAATGGGCAGTAGAAATCCCAGCCTAGTAGTCGGGTAACTAGGGATCGTCAACTTCATAATCACCACAAGTGGGACCCTGAGAGATGCAACATCCCATCAAGAAATAAAATGTGTTTGGTCCTGCATCTATTTCTAGTTGTACAAAATGCAATTGCATACACTTTTATGAGAAATTTTTCCAAAATTTGAAATATCCAATTGACTGATATACAACTTATTTATAATAAGTCGGTTATCAGGAATTTTTTAAAAATAATACCCAAATCAATCGAAAAGTCATTAAATTTTATAATACTAAATGCAAAAATACTTTTTGGATTTTTTTTATTGCCTTGCAGTGATTGTTTTAGTATTATCTTTCAAATTTCACAATTTTGCATCAGTAAAAAAATGGCCCTTTTTTTTTACATTTTTATTGAATGTTTAGTTCGGACAATTGAATATTTCAAAACTTTGAAAATACTGATAAAGCGGTAAGGTACATAAGATTCCATACACAAGGTTTAAAAATAGATGTAGCAGTATTCTACACAATTTTGTTTCTTTAACGAGATTTGTAAAATTGTTGGCCATCACTGTATATTCATAAATGTCTTGATTTAAGTAAAATGAAAAATAGATATTGTTAAAGGAAGAATTAAGTCATTAATCTATTAAATCTCATATTTATTCATGTTCATTAAATCAAAAATTAATCAACGTCAGTCGGAATCTTAAAATTAATCATCATATATTATTAGAATAATCTTTTTATAATTATTAAGATGAAAACTCTCTTAACTTTGTGTCTTTATCCAGTCGCTCGCTTTAACCATACTTTATTCTGATTTATTATTCTATGGTATTTTATTCCTTTTTTTTTGTAATTTTTAATTTTTTTTTTAAAGTTGATATTTTTATCTTAAATATAAATCTTTATATTATGATTTTTTTTCTCTATATATTTTTTTTTTATAAAGTGAGCAAAAAGAAAGCTTTTTGGGAAAAAGTTCACTATAAAAGAATAAACCGGGAAAGTTTGTTTGCTTTTGTTACTGGATGAAAATACAATCAATACTAAAAGACTAAAAGAAGGAAAGAATAAGGTATTCCTACCGGCAACAGGAGCGAGCCATAACCGATGAGTCTTGGCAAAAAGTACAACTGAGAGTAGCAGGTAGAGAAGCGTCTTCTTCCACCGGTCGAGCCACAACACCACATCCCAAAAACGCAAGACGGGACTGTATTCACTTCTGTAAAGAGAAATGTAAATTTGATTGTGAGCCATTAATTATTTCAACAAAATGTTTGTCTTTTTTTAAATTCTTTTACGGCATCTCTGGCCATTTAGACTTCAATTTTATTTATTTATGCCAATTGGTAGCCAATATAATATAATATAAATAAATTTTTGTCGTTTAGGGCAGGAAGTGAACCACTAACCCTTTGATACTTGTACCTGCACAGGGCCAAAATTATGTTTATAGCTTGGAAGTTGAAAAAAATATTTGCCCCCGCGGGGTTTAAATTTGGAACTTTGGAATTGTTGAACCGATGCTTTACATTTAATCTAGCGGCAGATTCAGTATCGGACCACCTATTCGAATCGACTCTAGGAGGACTATTTTTATTTTCTCGTATACGTATATACAAAAAGTATTGTTATCGTCCAAAAATTCGATCTTGAGATTTTGATTGTTCTTGAATCTCCCTGAGTTCAAAAATACCATTTTTTGGATTATGTGTGTGTTTGTATATCCATTAATACGATAACTCGACCAAGCTTTAATGTAAAACAACCAAATTTTATATACAGCAAAATCATAGATCTCTTTCAACTTTTGGACTATTTCCGTGAATAGGAAGTGGTACTTTACATGGAGCGTTTGTCTAAAAATCGTGATAACTCAAATATGATTTCATTGAGAAGAGCCAATAAAGAGAGATATAATTTAATTATTAATATATTTAGTAAAGGTATTTTGCATATATATATATAAATACGATAAAGTCACTTCCGATTTTTTTTTGCTTCTAGGCATTGTTAATCGGGGAATTATTCTGAGATCCACAACCAAATTGATTTATATCTAAAATAAAATATTTTATTGATAAAATCACAGAAGTTCTCTATTATAGAGAAGCAAAAATACTATCTAGAATGCTAGAAAAATACAATATTTCACTACAATACTGATTTTCCTAAAATGGTTTAGAAAAACCCAAATTCATATTTTAATTTTTATATCAAAAGAGAAGGTTTGACCCCAAAAAGAGAACTGAAGGAGATCCTTACCTCCCCTAAGGTTCTAAAAATATTTTCTATAGGCTAATACAACCTCTCCATCAAAGGCCCTTTTGGCCCGCTCTCAATAAAAGCTAAAATGAAAAATTTTATCTTTTTCTGAGGCCGACTCTTTCCCTCTTCTCAGAGGTAGATGTTTGGCTTCATGATATAAGGGTCAGTGGCCTTTCTCGTCCTGAAAGATGAAATTTATTTAAATCATATTGCCTACCAATTAATTTAAATAAATATGGAAGGATAATTACAGATATCGATCGTAATTATAAAAGGAAAATATCACTAAAAGGTTTATGTTTTATATTAATAATAAATAAATATTATTGATCTTATATGTCTTAGATGTCGAAAAGACAAAAAAAAAAATATTCTCTATCATTTTATTAAGTACTAATAATGAAAAAATTTAAGATTATTTCATTGTTTTCTTTATAATGGTTATATTTGTATTACCTTTAAAATCATTTTTACTTTTTTTTTATAAGAAAAGACTGAATATCTTTTCTATTTGAATTATTTTTTTTTTCTAGAGAAGGCGGTTAAATTTACATATAATAAATATTCAATACATTTAATAACAAACTCAATTTTTATCATATTTCATTTCCGATAAGCTTCCATTGTGAATTTTAAGGATTTCCCCAATATAAAATTTCTTTCAGAATTTTAATGCCGAACAAAATGGACGGAAATCCGTGTCATCTCTTGGAGGGCTGGATACTAATTAAATCTACTCGCCTACAAAATTCAGCACTTATCAGGGACTGGTTCATACATAATTAACCTTAAAAGCCTAATGGAATTTTACTTAAACGTGATATTTTTATCAATAATACTTGAGCCTATAAAACAGGGAAAAATTTAATAGATGCTATTACTTTTTATTGCCCAACAGGAATAAAGGAAAATATCACTATTAGGCTTAACTATTTTATATTAATAATAAATAAATATATTATTGAAAAAAGTTTTATATTTCAACTAATATTCTAAAACACTTGGGTATAAAATTTTCACTAAATTAAGTCCTTCTCAAAAGGTGACCTTCATGCAAAAACCGTTCAAGATAGTCACTTTCATAATAAAATTATTTTATTTATTTTTTGAAGCCATTTAAACTCTATTTTTTTAAAATTAATATGTATTCGATATCATTTTAATAAATGTTATAAAATAAATATATTTCAGAAAAAAGAACAATTTATCTTCCAAATATTTTTTCTTTGAATATTATCACTTTTAAAATCCTGATTACTTTGAATTTAATTCAATAGCTAATTTAATGACGGCAACTTTTCAAATTAAAACAAAACATCATTATTTTCATTTGTAAGTGAAGAGGAAAGAACCCCAAACCTCGTGACCTCCTCCCTCATTTCACTCTCTCTTGTCTTCAATTTCTCTTCTCTTTACACTAGGAAGAGTGAAACGGAATTTGCACAAGAGGTTGAGAATAATAAAAGTTAAATTGGTGCTGTGTTTTCAGATTTGGAACTCATATAATCAAACTTTTGCTTGTCAACTCTAAAAACAACTGCCTCCCACTTTTTTGTTTGATATGTCGTATTAAAATTTCCTGTGGTTTAAAACTTATGATGCACAAAAAAATACAGTTAACCTAAGAATGAAATAGCGTAAATAATTAAATTTTTATCGGGAAAACTTTATTAGATTTATATATATTATGAGAATTTTTTAATTAAATAAAGGAAGAATTTTAATTAATTCTAATTTGAAAGTAATGAAAATATAATATTTAAAATATGATTATATAAACAATAATACTTTAATGCTTTGCAAAATTACAGATCACGCCTTCCCCTTGGGTAACGGTATCATAATATTTACATACAATTAAAGTCGGCTTTATGGTCATTAAAGCTGAAAGACAAAAAAAATAAAAATAAAAATATTAAATTTAGAGAGAAATCATTGAATTTTATTAGTAGGAAAGATACATTTTTTCCTTTTTTTCTATAAACGATCCTTTTTCTAAATTCATCTCTTAATAGAACAATGTACAGCTAATTTAATTAATAACGTTTGAGTAGTTGAAAAGAAAATAACAAAAAACTCAAAAACGTAGAAGAAATCACAATTTTAGGAGAAGAAAAGGAGTAGTAAAATTTCAAAGATCATTTAACATTCGTAGATACCTGGTTTATGAATTTCAATCAAAACCGTTAGAGCAAATTTTGAAAAAATAGAAAAATAAAAAAGAATACATCAATAAAGTATTAGTAGCCATTGGCCGATTTTATTGAAAAGCTTCAAGGTGCAAGCGACCAGGGTACCAAGCTTAAATATAAAATTTCAGATTGTACATTTTCTCAAGTTCAAAATTGTTCTGGGCTCTGAGCAGTGTTAGAGATCTCCTCATGTACCAAAGGTGTTTCCGTTTCTGTCCTGAGTGACAAAAATTTATTTATATTATATTGGCTATTAATTAATATAAAAAAATGAAGACGGAGTCTAAATGGACTCAGATGCCGAAAAGGCTTGAAAAAAATTGTGTCATTCGAGTAAATAGCAGTAAAGTTTAATTTTTTAAAAAATATTTTGCGTTCTATGAATTTGATAAGAATATAAGAGAAATAGTATTAATATTATACTATATTAAACAAAGAATTTTGGGATATTACCTTAAACATACATGTAAAAATAACGTGATCGCCCATGTGATCTCGAGGAAGAGAACAATTATTGCAGAAATCCTGAAAAAAAAATACATATATTAAAAAAAAAAAAAAACAAATTATTTATTTAATCACAAATTTTTTTTCATTACTTTAAATTTTTTACATTAAATTCGTAAATTCTAAGTACAGTAATACATCAGAAGTCGAACACAATCCATTCCAGAAAAGTGGTCGACTTCTGAACAGGTCAACTTCCGAACGAATTTCCCCCATAAGAAATAATGGAAACGCAATTAATGTGTTCGAAGCCCCACTCGACAGGTACAATACAAGTATATATAAGTAATGTTTAGCTGCTACCCAGACAATAACTCATAAAGTTAAATTGCAAATAAAATTTGTACAGTAAAATAAAAGTGTAATTAAAAATGAAAACATGAGAGAAGTCATTTTAACATAAGAAAACTTTTTCGCCACCCCTTTTGCAACATTCGCTCCTTTGAGCTCTTCTTTCTTATTAAAAAAGGTTGATATCATTGACTTAGCCATACCGTACTGCGTAGCAAGATCCGAAACACGCACTCCACTCTCAATTGAGATTCAATGTTGCAATGATTTCCTTCTTCAGTTCGATCGTTGTTCTAACATTCTTCCTTTTCACTCGCCCACTATCACTAACATTCTTCTTTTTCCCATTTTTAGCGGTTTAGAACGCAAATTAACCAAATACACAAGAAAATGAAATGGCGTATAACGCTGCGTAAGTTCACGTGTGACCAGAACAACGGAAGGCGCATGACTTCCGACGCTCGACTTGGCGCCCTTTCCACTCGTCTTAGTTCGACTTCCGAACGCTTGTTCGGCTTCCAGGGCAAAAATCACTCGAATTTTTCGGTCGACTTCCGATTTGTTCGACTTTCGAGCCGTTCGACTTGAGAGGTATTACTGTAGTGGGTTACCTTTTAGAAATTTAGGATTTTTTGTTGACTTCAGGTGTTTATTTTATGGGTGAGAACACGGTGTGGGCGTAAACCACATAGGTTCGACTCCTGAGAGGCCCTTATGAGCAGAACTATGATCCGGGCAGTATAGTCTTACCGGTTGGTAAAATATTTGGCTGCTCTGAATTGAATAATAATATAAAAATTTAATTTATCTGATTAATTTGAGGGTTCCAATTATATTTAAAAAATTATTATGAGTGTTTTCTAAACAAAATGATCTCTTTTATAAATTTATCTCTCTTATAAAATTATTTATTGACAATTTTTAATTTCCCATATCATTTTATAAATTACTACCAAATTTAAACAACAAATATACCGTATATAATTTAATGAAATAATTATTTTTTTTATTCTGTGTTTCATGCATGAATTGAATGTAAATGTATTAGGTCAAATATAATACAAATTATTTTTTATTGACGAATATAACTGTTATTCATATAAACATTAATTTTATTAATACATCAAAAAAAAAAATGATAAAATATTTATTATGATATTATTTCATTATTCCTGAGGTGGTTTAAGATAATATGGATAAAAGGGAAGGAAGAAATTCCAATCTTAATCAGGTGACTTGTAATCGGTATTCCACGAGAAATGAGCCCTCGGCCACACCCACTGACCAAGAGGTTAGAGAGATATTGACATTGTCAATAGTTATAATCTTCAAAGTCAAGCGATGTGCGCTTCCAACGTTTAAATCAACTGGATATAAATAAATATATCGTGATAATGTCGTATCGTAAATTAATATATAAATGAATTGTATAGGGCGTGTTCATGAGTGACTTACAATACATGTGAAAATATTTCAATAATCATTAGGCAATTTGAATATTTAACTCAAACTTTTTTGGACAGGAATAAGAAATCTTGAGTTGTGTGTAAATGGATTCAATTTAAGTCTTTTACTTTCTCCAAAAAAGCATGTTTTGTAATGTGATGTGATTTATACTACAAGGGGGGGGGGGGGTAAGTTTTTCAAGACTCTTTTATAAAGATGAAAATCTTCACCCCTTTATTTAGAAAAGGTAAAAATCTGAATGTGACTAAGTGCACACCATATATCTTGAACGTACCGGAGGTAAAAAATTCAATTAATATTCTATATAGAATATTAATCGAACAAATTCCTTTCTATTTAAATTATATTACTTACTAATTAATAATTCCAAAAAATATGGAATATGTCTCAAAAAATTGTAATTAAAATATAAAGTATATGCCCAATTGCTCCATGAGCTCTTTTTCATATAGTGCAGCAGTGTGTGTTAACTCGTTAACAGGTTTGGATATGAGCGGCTCCCTGGTCGTTTTTAAAAAGGTTATGAGGCATGTCTTTTAAATGAACAAATTATATAAAAATTCCCCTTTACCTTGCTCATACATTATTAATTAAATTGAAGTCTAATTAGTTCCCAGAATATTTGGAAAACTTTAAAAGCAGGCCTATTTTCTCCATTTGAACATAAAAACAAATTATATCATTATATCATTTTATATTGTTTTGTATATGAATTAAGAAAATTGTAAAGAGTGTTAAGTGTTAATAAAGAATAAACAAATAAATAAATAAAACTTGTTTGCTTCACAATTTCAAAATAATAGAGTGGATTTATATATTATAATATATTAATATATTAGTATCCAAATCTAAAGTAAAAATTGTGATTTTGTAAAATTTCAAAATTTCGATCATTTTGGCTATGTTACCATGGACCCATTTTCAGAATTTTTGCAGATTTTTAGATTTTGATGTTTTTATCAAAATTTTGATATTTGAGAAAAAATTATGGACAGACATACAGACAGAGAAAATATAAAACTTTTCAAGTTAGTTGAATACATTATAGAAAAGATTTAAATCAATTCCTTCAATTTTTCTCACAATTTGGATACGGAGGGGGAGGGGGGGGGGGTTTGGAGTATTTATAGATTTATTTTCTGCTAAGCAGTCTTGTGAACAGATGTAGTGCACAAGAGTAATCCCTCTTCTTTTCGGGCCATTCTACGCAAGCGCAAAATCATGATTACAATCTGAACGAGAATTTTGTATATCAATAAATCTCAGCTATTTATGAGAAGCAGCTAAAGTTTAAAAATTTTTTTGAACATGATTGTACAATAAAATAAGTATAGATAGTGAGATTGAGTGCTCTCTTTGTTGACGTGGCTTTCTACAGCTGAGATTCAGTTCAGTGTTTTCAATTGTTTAAGCCAACTAGAAACCAAATACTGATATGTAAAAAATAATAAAACAAAATTTTTAAATAAATTTGGGAGGATAAATAGCTCTCGTCAAATTCACTCATTCTTCCATTTCTTATATATATATATGGCCATCTAGTGAACTCCGAAAATATAAAAAAACAATTTCAGTTAAGTCAATATCAATTTTAAAAAAAAATATGAAAAATAAAAAATAAAACAGAACCATATAATCCTATATTTTATATTTCTATTTATTAACTAAAATGAAATTAATTTAGAGAAATATGAGAATTAATTAAAGACCAACACTAAGACTAAAGTAAATACAATAATATATAAAATGTTTAGAATAATCGGTATTTGTTTGCTTTTATAGCTCGACTCCTACTAAAATATCTCCTTTAAATGCACTACAGGTGGTTTAGAACCCTTTTCTTGCCTTTAAGGCCGATTATTAAGGATCTCCTAAATTCGTTTGTTAAATGAAAATTGCAAAAGATTTCTGATTCATTTTTTTTTTTTCAAAATAATGTTATATATATATATACATATATATTTTGAAAAATCAAAAATATTAATTAAATATATTAATTTTAGTTTAAAAAATATTATTATATTATTTGAATTTTATAGATAGCTTTTACTGCGGTTAATCCTGTTTTTCTAATAAAATACCTTTCTTTTTTAGCATATTTTATAGACATTTTTAACATTAAGAATTATTAAATGGTTATTGTATGTTTGTTTTTATATTTATTATTAAAATATATTATTTAATAAAAGATAATAATATAAAAATGTAAAAATACATGCATTTCCAAAAATTAGTGTCTTAAATAGGGGCATTTCTATATTTTCACACAAAGTTTCTTTGTCCTTACCATGTGTATGGACACTTTTGACTGGAGGACGGACCAGAGACTGCGAAATAGTCAGATGTTAAAAAAAATTTGTTGTGATTAAACGCATATCACAACTTTCTCTTAACTAAGATGTGTGATGTGCTATCACACTAGATTTTTGGCGTCGGGCTCCCTATGTAGCCTTTTTCTATAATTCATCTCTAATAGAACAATGTACAGCCAATTTAATCAATATCATTAGAGAAGTTTAAGAGATAATAACAAAAAATCCAAAAAAGTACAAGAGTAAAGAGGACCCTAAAAAATTTTGGGCCGGAAGAATTAAGAAAGATCTTCCAATAAACAATTGATATATGAATTTTAATTAAAATAATTACAGCGAATTTAATGTCCTATGGTTATATTCAAAACCAGTCAAATATTTTTAGTAACATGCTCTGCTGAAGAAAGCTAGCAGTAGCAGCCGAAACGTCCCTATTAAATAATGTAATAAAAGGTGCTAAGTGATGTAAATAAAGTATCGATGCTTGCGATCGCAAAATTTTCTCACTATATATTTCATATATATAGATAGCTAAGAGAAAATAGAAATTGAATTTTTATTTTATTCCCTATTATTAAAAAATTCAACAAATTTTTTTATATTTTTTTAAAGAAATTTCATATTTAGAATTTTACCTATTGTCAGTTCTTATTGAGTATGGTTACAGTTAATTCTGTTCGTCTTGGTATAAAAGAATATTTGGAAAGGGAATATTAGAACAAAATAGAAGGGACAGAATTGACAGAACCAGAAGCGTATTGAATCCAACAGGGATGAACTCTTGTCTATCTCCTACCGACCCATACCACCCATCAAAATTATTTCCAATTGAATTCCGTCTTTTATAAATTAATTAAATGTAATTATTAATTAAAAAAGGATTTAATTATTCATCTTCAGAAATCAAGTGGGCTTATAAAATTGAAATAAATTAAACATCAAAAAAAGTATATAAAATATGCGATAAAGGAAGTAATCAAACTTTTTTATAAGAGGGCAAATGAATAAATGTGTGAACAATTGTTTTTTCTTAATTTAAATGTATATGAAAAAAATAGTATATATTATTCCTTTAATGAATTATTAGATATTACTTTGTCATTTTCCATTTTTAGTAGGTTATTTCAAACTTTTTTATTTTCTAATATTATTATTGTAATAATATAAACGATATCAGGAAGCAAAAAGGATTTCTTTGGAAAATATTATTTGAGTTAGATTAGAAGTTCCCAATTTTTAATCCTCTGATAAAGAGATCTTTAAAGAAGTTACTTGAATTCTTCTTCTACTTATGTAAACTTTCTAAATTCGAATAATTAAGAGTAAAATTTTAATTTGAAAAAAAAAAAATATTGTTGGAATGTTTTAGAAAGGAAGTGAATTTAGGCACCTTCAGAGGAATGAAAAAGGTCAGGTCTAGCATTAATATTAATTTGAAAAATGACCCTTACCAAAATTTTAAATGACAGTAATATGTTAACTTTTGTTTTCTCCTCAAATATATGGAAATCATTTTAAAAGATATATCAGAATAGAAGATAAAAAGAGGACTTTGAATATAATATAAATGAAAATTATTCTTTTTAAATCCTTTATCTAAGCCCGTGGTTTCTATCCTTTTTTTGTTCTTAGATATATTTCTTATATAATTTTTTTTGTTTTTATTTGTGTGTTAAGAATATAAATATAAATATATATTAAATGAACAAATAATATGTAAAGATAAATGTAAAAAAAAGAGAGAAGGGCTGAATGGTGGGTAACCAACAGTCGGTTAACAAAGAAAAAAAAACCTTTTTTGGCAATGCTCCACTTAAACATGTCTAAAATCCCGAAGCACCCTTCCACTCTCTGTGACATATAATTCTTATATCCACCTAGGTCTTGTTTCCTCTGCTGATGATTCAGCTTTTGGTCAGACCATCGTCAGAGGCATAAAATTGTTATACAAAAAAGATAGAAGATATTTATTTTGTTTGCTTGCTCAATCTTCTATCTTGGAATAAAAAGTAAATGTGTAAAATGCTTTTGTAGCTCTGAAGATGGCCGAACGGAAGGCCTTTTCCACTATCAGAGGAAATAAATTGATGAAACAAAACCTAGCTATTTATTTTCTCAATTTTAATATTAGATTAAATCACATAAAATATTTCGAATTATTCAAAAAGTGAATTCTAAAGAACGTCAAATTTTACTCCTTAAAAATCAAATCGCCCCCTCCCCCCCTGAAGTGAATCACAGAGCTTATGTTTTTTTATTACCAAATATAATAAGTAGAAGTCTTCATTCAAAAATTATGGGAAGTATTATCAATCTAGTGGAAACAAAACCAAATACTCAGACCCAGATATATGAAATTTTACCTGTGAGTTGTAACAATGACAATAAAAATTGGGAAATTCGTTGGAATAAACGGAATATTTAAGCGTATTTTTCTTTTAAAATTTAATAAAGTTAAAACAAATTACATCGAATGCAAAATAAAAAATAAATGGGAAGTGGCTTCACCTTGCTTTTCTCTTATATCTATAGGTGCGTTATCACGATTTTTAGAAAAATTTTTATGGTAAAGTTCCGGTTCTCAGAAGTGAAGCAAATTTTAACAGCTGTCACTGATTTTGATATAATGTTTGTATTCAATACTTGACTAGTCTCAGTAAAATAATATAAGTAATCACAATTTTCAGAAAGGCGGTTCAGATAAAATACCACTTCCGGTTGCGGGAAATGGCCCAAAAGTTGATAGAGATCTATGATTTTGCAGTAATGCACTTATTTAAAATTAGTTTGGTCTTTTTTAAAATGTGCTCGAGTTAGCGTGTTAACAAATACAGACAGATACAGAGACATTCGAAAACTGATGTTTTCGGACTCAGAGAGGTCTAAAACCTCAAGAACAATCAAAATCACGAGATCAAATTTTTGGACGAATATAATACTTTTCCTATACGATAAGTAACTAGGAGCTTGTGAATAATAAATAATGTCTTCTGTCCCTATAAAAGAGATGCGCTATTAAATTCAAAAACCTGGGGTTGATATCTATTATAATTTTGCCCCTGTGAAACACACGGGGGGGGGGGGTGTCATATAGCGCTTTTCTTTGATTTTTTGCCAAACAGAATTATTTTATCTTTTTTCAAAGTCAAAATCAATATTTCTTTTTCTTTCATAACATAGAAATAAAATTTATGTTACAAATTTTATTAGCGTAATCACACAAATAATTTAAGTAAAATCTGCATAAAATCCTATCAACATCAAGGGGAGAAGCTTTGAATGATAAAATCTTGAATAAACAGTTTTCATTCAATTTAATTAATTTTCATTTGCCAAATTGTTCATTTAATAAATGATAAATTTTTTTATTAGTGAAAATCTATCATTTGATGAAATAGAGAAAATGAAAACTATTATTTATTTATTATTATTATTATTATTATTATTATTATTATTATTATTATTAATTTTGAATATGAATTTTCGGTCACTAAAGACTTTTCTTCGATATCTTTAATTTATTTTAAATTTAATAAAGTGTTCCTTCATATTTCTCTCTAAATATTATAAATAAAAAAAGAAAATGTTTAAAGAAATCCGCATTTCATAGAAAATAATTGTATGGAATCTCTTGCTTTATGTCTTTTATTCCCTAAAATAAAATAACTCTTTACAATCAAAAGAGACGTAATCTACGGTTGAACGAGTGGTCTTTGTGGGGTTGTCTTCAGCAGAACTCTTAACCCTTGATTTCCTGAACGAACGAGCAGCATTGTACTCCAAGACCACCATCAGGATAATTATAAAAATCGTAAAAATATAAAAAGGAAAACGTAAAAGCCATATATAGTTTCCATTGCTCATTAACTTGCTTTTTGTTTGTTGGAAAATAAAAATTCTTTTACAACTCGTCCTTTTTTATGAAAATAATTATATATCCTATATATTTAAAACTCGAATATTCAATAACATTATTCTGAAAGGGAGGCTTTTTATTATAAGCATTTTATTTTTAAATTAAAAATTTTAAAGAGAATAATTAAAACTCGAGAAGAGATTAGAAAAAAGGTGGAATTTGTGAATATATAAAAAAAATTCGAATGAATATAAATGTATTATTATTTATGCTTCAATAACTTTAAATATGTTATTATTTATTGATTTCAATAATGCGAAAGTTTTTTCTTTGTTGAATTTTATTAAGATTTTTTATTATTCGTTTATATATATATAGCCTGGTTATTGGAAATCTATTTATATTAAGCGTAATTAAATAAATTGGAATAAAAGATATTTTATTTTTTATAAAAGAAAAACACTGTTACATCATTGATAATTTTTTTAAATCCCTTGAAATTTCAAAAATATTATCCCAAAACATTTTCTCGCCTATATCTATAATAATAGAACTTTCATTTCATTTGGACCGGCCTATCTACACACACTTCAAACCCAGCCGACCTCTGGCCGTAGCCATATATAGACATACCGTAAAGTTACTTGATTTCCTATCTTGAATAAAGAGTTTTCATACACCCGGTCCCTTTCATCCAATCTATTTATTCTAGGTTCCTAGTTTGAGGAAGGACTCTCTTAGCTCCGTCGTCTAGTCTAATCCTTGCGAAAGGTGCACCATTGAGAAGGAATCCTTCTTTACGTCCCTTCTATAGAACAAGGTGTTAGAGCATCTCCCTCTCCTCCTAGAGTATGAGAGCTCTATTGTTGAGGGATCCAAAGTTCCAATCCAGGCATACTTGGGGATTTGTTTACATTAAATAATTACATTTAATGAAAAAATCTGATCCAGTTTGAGAATCGAACATCGGTCTTCTTGTACAAAACGGTAACACTCTAACGACTAGATTAAGGAGCCCTCAGAAGACTATAATACTATTAGCTTATAAGGAAATAAAATAAAGCAAATAAATTCTATGAACCCTTAGAGCAAAACACCTGTTGATAGGCAACAAAGAAGATTCCTATAGTTTGTCTTGTTAACAATAAATCATATTCACCTTATGGTGCGTTTATATCAAAGCAAACGAGAGAACAGCGTAGAACAAGAGCAAGAACTATTTTTGTTTTGTGTAAACGGCAAACGAACATGGTCACTGAACATCTAGCGAATGCTCGGCAGGCCTAGTAGCGTTTACACTAAACGAGCGAAATTCCTCTGTTACTGCTTAGTTGAGGGAACGAATTTTTGAACCCTGACAAGTTGGATAACATAGCAGCAGTTTTGTCTGTAAAAACTTATTAAATCTAGCTCCCAACAGTCCACTCGTCTTCTTTAAATTATCCAAATGCTCTAAGAACAGCTCGTTCACACTAACCGAGCGAGCATTCCAATACATTTTTCTGAGGGTGGAGAGAACGGGGTGGGGTACGAGGCAGACGGAAATGATAATGCTGAGGGTAGAACGAGAATTTGCCAAAGCACCTTTACATATCTAAAATCTTATTTATATACAAATTTAACAATTATTAAATAAATAAAACAATTCGAACAAATTTATATTGAAACCAAAATAAAAACGATACATTTTTTAAATACATAAATAAAAATTAATCTTTAAAAATAGATATATATATATAATATAAATAATATTATATACGCAAGTAAAAGAAAAATAGTTTCGTTAATACTTATTTTTTATATATTTCTCATTGGAAGGAGAGGCACGATTAAAACTGATATTCAAAATTCTAAAAAGATGTGTATATTAAGGAATGATTTATGATTATAAATATTGTAAATATAATGGTATTTTCATAATTTCTAAAAGGAGATTCCAGGTTTGGTAATTTCATAAATATATTTCCTTGACATTCCGGATATTAGCCTTTTGCAAAATCGTATTATTTAGGAGTCCCTCTGTTCTTGTCGAATCTTTTAGTATAAATTCACTTTTCGAGGCCGAATCACAAAAACACACCCATTCGAGATATTAGAATTTAATTTGGATCTCTTGTTTCCCCAACTGAATTATTGCTTCTATTCCAATTGAACTCTTTTCCTTCAATCTAATTTAATCTAGAGATGTAAAAGGTGATGGGAAGCCATCGTTTATTATATATGCTAATAATACCCTTATGAAATGTCAAATTCTCTTTCACGCCTCTCCATTGAATTTATAATTATTTCTCATTGTTTATTTATACCCACTCTATATTATTATATAAAAAGTATTAAAGAAAGAAAATTACTTACAATATGAAGATTCCTGTCATATGTTTAAAGTAGATAAAGTCGACCCCCACTCCAGTCATAACTGAAAAGAAAAAATTTCTTTTAGATCATAATTAATCTAATATAAAATTCATTAATATTTAAATAATTAGAGTCATTATTTTGTTATTGTAAAATATTAAATTCTATTTTAGAAAAACTTTTAAGTACATTTTATGATTGAAGACAGAATAATTTTATTATTTATTTATTAGGCAAGAGAAATAGAGAGAGGGGAGGGGGCGTTTTAATTAATTGCTTTAATATTTTTGTTTTGGTGATTTCTTTAAATTCTTTCTCGGCATCTGAGGCTCTGAGGTGACTCCATCAATATTTATTTAATTATTAATTATTTAATTTAATAATTGATAGCAAGTATAATTGAAATAAAACTAGAAGAGAACCAAAGATCATGAAGCAAGCAAGACCTCTACTCCAAGGGACAGAGGCTAAAAGTAACTTCATATTTTACCAACTATTTATTCTAAGAATAGATATAAAAATTTTTATTATCTATTTATATATAAAGTATATAGAGGAATAAGCCTTATATAGTTATTTGAGAAAACGTACCATTATTTGAGCTATTTAATAATAAAAATAAATATGGATGGGAATAGGAAGGTCTATACTTATTTCTATAGTTTTATTCAGGTTTGTAGATATTTACTTTTAATTTATATAAATTTTGTTTATTTTATTTTATTTTTCTTTTATCTTCAGAGTTATTTGAAGGATCTCTATTTATTATGTATAAATAATTCAGAGAAGTCCTAAAGGAACAATTGAGACTCTAGGTAGTGTGATTATTATTACCTTTTATTCCAATTTGATGATTTTTTAAAAATTATTTTCTCATTAAATATTCTCTCTGAATAAATTTTTTTCCATAAATTATTAAATCACTTTTTTTAAAGAAATATTTTTTTATGAGTTTGAACAATAAAAAAAATGTAAAATAATTACTAACTCAAGTTTAAAAAATGTTTTGCTTAATCAAAGATATTTTACTTTCTTTTATTTTTAAACCATTTTCCCCTCATTTCTAGAAGTGAATAATATAAATTTGATGATATCGGAGAGAAAATTATATCGGCTACCAAATAATATATATATATACGGACGGACGATAAATGGCCACAAATGCGAAAAATTCTAAATTATATATTTCTTAATTTATAAAATAAATTAACTGATTTTCTAGGATATGCTAGGACCTTTTTTAAATGAAGAAAATCTAATATCCTGAAGGGAGTTATAGATTTGAAAGATAAGAGCAAGTAATCTAAGGCGGAAATGATTTATTAATGTCAATAAGAGTAATTAGTAAAACTGTCATTTGGAGTTAGTAATGGTTCAGTGAATCAACACTTGCAACTTTCGAATGATTAATCCAAGAATCGATATAAAAGCCGACATTTGGTCATGCAGAATGAACATAAATAACAATGTTTACATAGACATATATATTACTATAAAAAAACATTACTTGGTGTTATTTAATTGCGGAATCATTGGTCGGAACATCTATTTATATAAAGGGTATATAGATAATTAAACATGAGCTGAACTATATTATTTATGTAAATATATAAATAATAAATTCACAATAATAGAATAAGAAAGAACTTTATGGGAAATTTTGTATAAATTTATATTTAATACCCTTTAAGTATTTAATTGTTATTAAAAATAATTGTTTAATTTGTTAAGTATTTATTATATGAAAATTAATATATGAAAAATGATCATTGCGAACCTTTTATATAGAGGGTGCGCCGTTAAATGCAAAAAGTTGTTTATTTAAGCCAATATACAAAGATACCAAAAATGCTGTATCATTTAAAGGATCCTTGCTGAGAACTTTCATTCTATCATATATAGCCACTCCGCGCCTCTATCACCTGCTCGATCCATGCCCTAAAGCGCGAGTACACCCGGAAGGAGTTGACGTTAGGGTGCCTAAACTTGTTGGTCTGTCCTTCGACTACTCCCCACATGTAGTAGTTCAGAGGGTTTAGTCGGGACTGTTAGGAGGTCAAAACTCTTTAAACCAAAATATATCAACGTTGTCAGAGAGCCAATTTTGCACTAAATGGCTCGTGTGAGCGGGTGCTCCATCATGTTGATAGATATACGGTCTCCCAGTGGCCACAGTCTCCATCCACGGCTTTATCACTGTCCTCAGGATCTCTAAATAAACCTCCTTCGTGACCGTTTCGCCTTTCTGGAAGAAATGCGGCGGCATGACATCGCCCTCACTTGAGACGACGCTCAGGACGTGGATATTGGCCGGAAACTTGGTCTTGCCCACCACAGGGACGTCTTTGGGGTTGTGGGCGAGCCAACGGTCGTTTCTTGGGTTCACTTTGGCATCCACGGTGAACATTTTTTCATCAGAGAAAAACTTCATGCGACCAGCAGCTTCGTGTTTTAATGAAGACAGGAGCAACTTGCAGCGGCTAATTCTTTTGAGCTTGGCGGTCTCGGAGAGCATTTCGCGGACCTTGAGGACGTAGGAAGTATATCTGAGATTCTCTCGACGGACGATTGTTAATCTCACCTCCAAGACGGAGGCCAATTTCCGGAGCGAGATCCCTGGGTCTTCCAAAATCATGTCTTGGGCTCTTCGGATGATCTCTGCCTAACCTGTATTTTCCACACCGGAGTGGAAGAGCCCTCCTTGGACTCCTCTGAGACTGTGTATCTCTTCGCAACGTCATATACAGTCGATCTTGGGTACCCGAGTAATTTAATAATTTTGGAGGGCGTTCTTCCGGCACGACGAAGGCTTTCTATAATCGCCGCTCTTCTACCGTACTCCATGTTTGGGTTGACGAGCTCGGCCATTTTGAAGTTATGAAAGTCTTACTGACATATTTAGCTAACTTTAGCGCCAACTAGCGCCTACCTCTGAATTCAAATATAGCGAGAACTTCAAATACAATTTTGTCCGGAATCTAACGGTACACCCTGTATAGGATGGTCCAAAAGTCAGTTTACCAATACAATTTTGCTGTATTGTTTCAAGATCCGATTTTCTATTTGCTATTTTATTTTTGTTATTTCTGAATTGCAGAATAATCCATTATTCGAGTGTACTGAGATAATTTGGCAGCAAGATGGCGCAGTACCAGACTATAATATGTAAATGTGTTAGTTCTTGAATGCAACTTTTGTTGAATGTAGGATTGTCAACCAAGGTCGTGCAACATAACCCCATGTGATTTGTCTTTGTGGGGTATTATAAAAGACAACGTGTTTTCAAAAAAAAACTATTAATATTGACCACTTAGTTAATTGAGAATATTTTAAATATTAATAATATCAAAGAATTAATTGTAGTTCTATTTAAAGCAGAAATAAAGCTTGCATAGAACACAAGGGTAATTATTTTGAGTACTATCGCTAATGATTTTCATATTTTTATAATAATACATGATTTTTCACATTTTTGATGTTTGTTATTTTAAAAGCAAATAGGTAAAGTGACTTTTGGGCCATCCTCTATATTTTAGGATGAATAACAAAGGTCCGATATCATCATCTCAAAAAAAAAAATTGTTTTTATTTTTATCGTTATTTCCATCCCTGGCTATTATAAATAATTAAAATTAATTTTTTTTAACTTTTGAGTTTATTCAAAAATACCATGCAATGCAAAAGCATTTGCTTGTTTTAGTTTCTGAATATTTGCTGGAAGAAAGGCAACCCAAATGACTCACCACTATACTCTCAATGTCTGGGTGGACCTACCGGGCTATATGGTCTGTGGGTCTGTTTGAATTTTATCAATCTCTTACAATTTATCTATAAAATTTCATCATTCTTAGATTTGTAGATTTGTAGCATACACAAACTGAAAAATTAATAGAGGCTTAATTTAAATAAAGAAATAGAAGCTTTAATAATATACACGAAAAAGTCATTTTCAAAAACAGATCAAATTTAAGACCAATGTGCTAACCTGGCAAAATGCTGTAAAATACTTAGGATTTCATGTTGATCAAAGGCTTAAATCCCATTTCAGAGTAGCAGCCAATAATGGAAAACTAGAGGCGAGATTATTATGGCTTTTAATTAAGCCATCTAACCGCTTAGATGCTGATGTGAAATTACAATTATATAAATCATTAGTTCCACCGCGTCTGACCTATAACAATGGAGCCTAAGTATGGTAGAACCAAATCTCCAAAAGCAACATTTATTTATGGAGAGACTGGAAAACAATACATTTAGACCGCGAATCCATCCTCCTCCATCCATAAATAATATCGTTAGATTGTCACTAGAATTGTAAAGTTTAATGGAATTTATTTATTTATTTTTTGACATCTTGGTTCATATAGACTTTAAACGATATTTATTTACAATACAAATTATTCAAGAATATTTATTTATACCAAATAATATCCAAATGGTTTAAATAAATTTTCATCGGAATGCCTGGATTTTGAACGCTGACTTTTAAGGAAAGGAATTAATTGAAAATATTGTAAGGAAATTTTATTTCAAGTTCCAAGCCAATATATATGAGCGGATTGAAGGGCTAAAATCAAGAATTCCTTTTATTAGTTTTTTTTTTTTTTTTTTTTTTTTTTTTTTTTATTTTATTTTATTTTATCTGCTTATTATTATTTATATTATAAATATTTTTTTTTTGATAATTTATAATTTTTTTGATTATTTTATCTGAGGAATATGTAAGTAGGAGTGAGGGTAGTTTTATATATAGTATTTATATGTTACTTTCTTTGATCATTATCATTAAAAAAAAGGTTTAAGAAAAAATATAAACTTCTAAACTTAATCTCTTTGAAGGTATGTAAATATTTAAAAAAAAGAAGCTTAAATATACTTCTTTAAAAATATTCTTTTGAACCTTTTTTTTTTATTTTTATTTTGATTATAATTTTTCAGCCAATGTTTAATTTATCTTGGCTTAGCCTTTTCCTTTTCATTACAATAAGGTATTTAATGAAACACGTACTTGAATATTTAAATTTTTAATAAACCTTTAGTATTTAAATGTATTCGTATATGCACTAACCCTTTGTATTTGATGTTATGTTATATATGTAAGTTCAATCTCGATTTGAATTTGTCTGAAATAATAATGATAGTAATGATATTTGCTTGTGGCGTTGAACTATGAATTTATTGATGAGAAGCCTACTATTCACCCCATTTGTTTGCATTGGCCATCGTTCTAGAGGGAAGACAAGTCATTATACGACGAACCGATGAAACCCGTTCGCAAATGTGAGTGTTATTCATTTGCATTGATCTGAGGGTCAGGGGTGAGGAGGGCTGTGGTTTGTTTATATCAGAGAAATCTTGGAGATATGACCTTCAAGTGTTAATCTTAGCTTCTAGACAGACTGTGACATTCCAGCAGATGTTGTTCAATTATTTTAGAGAGAATGAGGAATATTTAGTCAACTGATGGGGGATATATATTCAAGATTTTAGAAAGGGTATATATATATATATATATGTCATATGAAAATCTTCAAAATGAATAAAATAAAAAATAAATTTATAAAAATGTTTTTTATAATGTTAGATAATATTAAAATTCCTAAATCCGCAAAAGTGAAACTTTATAGCAAATCTTCTTAACGTAGATTACTAGAGTATTAAAAAAAAATTGATTAGTAAGAATCTAAAATAATTGGAAAAATGTATTTTTTTATATTTTATTTCTATTAGAAAATTATAAATAAAATTTCTAATTGAGGGGATAGTGAATGTCCGAAAATCACCTTTTGAATCTGCCTAATAATTGGAACTCAGAGGACGATATAGGTCTTTGAGGATCCTCTTTGGTTTGATTGATTGTGCAGAGAGAACCATACCTCACTAGACTCACTCTCAAACTGCTAACCGTAGTCCCTAGGCACCTTCTTTAGTTAATTTATTTTTATACTCCTGTTTTTTATTTGTAGCTAATCTAGCTAACTAATCCTATATCTGTTTGCTAGAGAGGACGTCCAACAATTAAAAATAATACCCCTCAGGTGTATTGATGATAATATCAACAATTCAGTATCAACCCAGTGAACGTATAAACAATACAAGGTTTGATTCCTATATATGTAAAAATAAAATGAAAGCGCCCTGTCCCTTGGTGCAGAGCTTCACGTACCAAAGGTCAGCGGTTTGCTTCCCGTCCTGAGCGGCAAAATTTTATTTATATTATATTGGCTACCAATTAATATAAATAAATAAGGACGGAGTCTAAATGGCCTCAGATGCCGAAAAAGACTTAAAAAAAATAAATAAATAAAAATAAAATAAAATGAAAAATATTTTTGTTATATAAATGAAAAATAATTTTCCAAAAAATTTAGAGTATATCAATTTTATTATTTTTAATCTCGCATTTACGAGTTAATGGTAAAAAACTTAAAATCTCATAATTTTAGTAAATTATTTTTTAAAAGTGTTAAAACAATATATTTGTTTATTAAAAGGATTAAATTTTATTAGGAAAATATTATTTACATAAGACTTAGTAGCAAACCTAGGTAATCCCTATCTCCAGAGCATTTTCTTCATAATTATAGCTCTAGGCTATCAGGGGAAGAAATCCCTAATTAATCCTTTCACAATTTCTTGTAAGAATATTATGTTAAGGTAAAAAAAAAATAGGCTTATAATTCTAAGTTAAAGTTACCCATGTCATGACAAAATTTATCTTACTCTATAAATGTTACTTCCTGCTGAGGAAGGAAACGGGAATCCATCCTATTATAATAATAATCACAAGAAAGAGGAGTCAGATGTATCTGACATATGATTTAAAAGAGAAGAGATTAAATTAGAAGTTGTTTGGGCCACTTAAAAAATAAATATTTTATTATAATTATTAAGATTTATCTTCGACATTTAGGTCCAATAAGCCTTCATTAAGCAATTAACGTCCTGATGATGCCTACAAAAACACGACTGAAACGTTGACGTTCATATTAAGAATAAATTTTATTAAACTTAATAAAAATTTTCTTATTTTACTGGCTAACGGATTAACGAATTATACTCAACCGAGCTTTTTATATGCGCCCTGAAGTGCATAACCATGAAATAAAGTTAATAAAAATTCGAAATTTTTTCTATTAAAAAAAAAATTTTCCACTTAAAAAAATATTTAATCAATCAAAATAAGAAAAAACGTTGATACTTGATACTTCTCTTGAAATTGAATTCAAAGGATTTATTTATCAAATTATTTA
>JAAAKE020004120.1:0-11197 GCA_010014785.2 Anisolabis maritima
CAATATTGCATGAACATTTGGCCGTCAAAAAGATTTGTTTTTGATCTCAAATCCCGAAATATAAAAGGCAACCCTCGAATACTAATCTCCCATTAGAGTTTGAAACCTATCTGTTTTTGTTAGCTTTTAAATTAACTCTGAAATAAAGATGATATTTATTTTTATTTTTACCTAGGGATCTCTTCGAACGAAATGAGAGATTCTACGTTACCGGCTCCTATACAGATTTTATTAAGAAGAATAATTAATTAGTCAGCTCTATATATAGACTCATTTTTAACAATTAATTAAACATTCTAGTTTATTTTTGAAAAAGACGCTTTTAAACCTTCGACGTTTCAGCGGTCGAAAGGAATACTCGTATCAAAGTGACAGCTCCTGAGTTCAGGCGTTAACTTTGTGACAGAGACAATGGTTAAAACTAAGAATACATCTAATATATTCACCCAAAAATTAAAGCTCGATTTAAATTCAAAGGATATTTTTTAAAGTCTTTTCGACAGCTGAGCACAATAAATAAACTTTCATCAGAATGCTTGGGATCTGAACCGACAATATATTAACGTCTTGGTCACTGGGTGGGGACATAATTTAATTTCTATTATTTTTCTAAATATATTTATACTATCTATATTTTCGTCAGCTAAGTCCTTTTAAAGATTTTAATTTCACAAACATAAATAAACCACTACCGACGGTTTTGTTCCTCGGAGCCACCCATCCAATGGGCTTGATTGCTTGACAATTAAGATCTTGATGGCAGTTTCTCTACTTTCAGTCCAGGCCCGTTTCGAATTACTTAGAACAAATGTCAATTAGGCAAAATATATTATACTATTTTTTAATTTTCTATAAGTTAAATGGAAAAGGAACTTTATTTATTTCATTCAATAATTTTTTTTTTTCCCTATTTAATTTATTTTTCTATTTCTTTATTTTTATTTATTGCTGTATTGTTTTAAAATTGATTTTGCTAGATTTATTTGTTCGGCTATTAAATTCTATTCGATTCCAGATGCCACATAGAAGTTTTATTGATTCGCTTATAAAAACGAGAACCGATGTGTTATATCTTTCATAGTGTTTTGGAATTGTATTTTCTATAACAATATAATATTTAGGAAATGGACAACTTTTGGTTCACGAATTCGCATTATCTTTCGTCGTCATATTAATTCGATAATTATTATGTAGTTATAATTAGAGTAAATCAATTGGTAATTTTGCCCTGTTCCTTGGTGCAGAGGTAGAGGTCTCGCTTCACGTTTTCTCATTATTGTGAAATTTGGACTTTACTCTAATGGGACAAGTTCAACCTTAAAAAACTAATAGCACTGATGATGGCGAAATATTTGTTATCAAACGGCTTCTTTTCTTATCTCCTATTTTTTCTTCTAAATCAAATCACCTAGCAATATCTTATCATCACTTCCAATTTATTTAAATTGTATTGATTACCAATTAATATGAATAAGGAGTCTAAATTGACTCAGATTCTGAAAAAGATTTAATTTTGATGCTAACTGTTCTGTCAAAGTTGACAGGGGACTTTTCTACAACCTGTTAGCAGCTGGAAAGGCAACATCAACAATCCAACAGAAGTGATCCCTCTTTTGAAGTTCAAACAGAAATAATAATTGAGAATGCTGGATGTAGGAAAATGAAACCAGCAGGATTATCAGTCCACTTCTTTAATTCGCAAATAATTTGATGGACCAAGCACACGTCATTTTTTAGCACATTTGAGAGTTGGCGATGTTAATGGACTGATGGACTTTGCTTCCAGCCTCCCACATCGCAAAAGTCTCAATTCCAAGAATCCCATAAATATAAGTGTAAAAAAGTAACAAGGACTGCCATCTATGAATAAAAGAAAAAAACTTTCTTGGATTATTTGCGCCTATGCAAAAACATATATAACACATATATCTGAAAATTATGCGGAGAAATTAATAAGATGAATGTTTACTAATTTTAGTTCAAAAATAGTGAGATAATATTTGAAAAATTCAGCTGCATACGTGTCTCCACATCGAATTTTGCACGAGTTATTTTATCGATAAAGCCCGCATTTATGAGCCGATTTCGACGAAACTTGATATCTGATAATTTACATCTCTTTTAGCACTGATTCATTTTTTACCCGCTTATTTTATTCAGTATTGATTCCTGTGTATTTCATTTCTATAAATTGATTTGATTTAACTTCAATTAAAAATCCTTTAAAGTATTATTTATTATTGTAGATGACATTAAAATCTAATCATTCATAGTAAGATAATATAAAATTTTGTATTGAAATGACTTAATATCTTTCCCTTTTCTTAATTCTTTTTCTTCTTCCTTCCATCCAATGCCAAACAATTTAAACTTGAGTCTTTAAATGATCATCATTATCATCATCATCATCATCTGGTACAAATTATTATTAAATATATATAACTTAAAATGTTATTTGCGAAATTCATCAAAGCGTAACAACATTTTTACGTAACAAAAAAAAAAAATTTGTGCCAATTCATTGTATATTTATTTCCATTTGAAATCATTCACCAAATACAGACCAGACGAGCGAAATGGGACCTTGGATCTTACATGTGAAATTAAATTTTATATGGATTACTAAAGCACTCTATTGAAATTGAATTAAAAAATAAATGACAGAAAAAACATCCTCTATTTAAAACCATTAAAAAATTATAAAATTAGATTTATATATTTAAAGAATTTAATAATGGATCAGAAGATTTAAGTTTAAAATTTAATATTTAATTTGCTATATTAATTTTAATGACAGCCAAAGGATAAACTATGAGGTTTAGTTACTATAGGTATTAAAATTTCAAAAAATAATTTTTCCCTTTCTTTGAAAACTTAAAAAAGCAAAATCTGAAATTTTTTAAAAATAAGTATCTGCCATGCAGCAAAAACAACTCGGACACATGCAACCAACCTGGAGGGTGAAAATGGAAACCTTAAAAGTGCAATAAAATTCCAAAGAGTTGTATGATTGATTTTGCAGTTGGTAGAAGTTATCCTTGTGATTTAAGTCATGGTCAGTAATACAGCGTCAGTGCAAAGATAGTCCCCCTATTGTGGTCATGTAAAACAGCGATCTCGAGCTGCGTTTTTAAGTAGCGAAGCCCACAGACGAGTGGTGTAGAGAGTTTGAAAAGAATCGATCAAAAGCAAAGATTTCTGAAGTAATGGACAGGAAAAAATCACGGTGAATATGGTTACAATCAAAAGAAACCTCACTGTGTATCCATCCACTTCCAAAGCAGTGAAATACGTGCATGCATATCAGTGACTACTTCGAAAAATTATATATATAATTTTTCTGTATTTCCTCCATAATAAATAATTAAGATTTTCATTAATCATCCTGGTATTTTCTTCTCGTAGACCTGTATGGGCGATATATATGAGAGTGAGCCTAGCCACTAATCAATCATGCGCCAAGAAGCGTTGATTGGCTGCCTTCACTGACGCCATAAAACCACTTCATTTCAAATAGCTATATGGACATATATATATATTTTCTAAATAATTTTTTCTTTATTTTTAATTATTTTTAGAAGAATTAAATAAAGAGAAAGGGATACATTTAATGCATTTAGTTTCGCCAAAGATTAAATTATATATAAATATAAAATTAGAATTGTTTTCACTTAAATATTTGAAGTGGATACTGGTTCAGTTTTTTTCTGTTATGTTAAATAATCTATTATATAGGTAATTTCTTAATTTGAATATCATTGGTTGGCGCTTAGCACAATAACTTCTCCTGTCTTAAAGAATATAATTATTAACATATAGAATTATTTTATCTTCCAAGTAAGAGTGACACCCGAAGGATATGGACCTAATGAAATTTTATTGATATTAAGAAACAAGAGCCTTATCACCACTCCAAGGGGCATGTCTGTTATTAATTTAGTTGACTTATAAAATACGACCAATGTCATGTTATATATATCCCGATATATTTAAAATAACTTTTGGCTAATTTGATCGAGAGATTAAGGGACGATGGACTTGCTTCTCTAATATTCAATATTTCAAATTGAACCAAATGATAAATTGATAAATTCAAGCTCGTTACTTAGAGCATGCATGTCGTTCTTCTCGGGATTAATTATTTCTTGATGAATTACTCACTCATATTTCGCAGAGACGTTTGAAATTAATTACGCCTTTAATTAACCTATTAATGTGACCAACACATGACTTTCATGGACAATATTTATTATATAATAAGAAATATCTATAAAATCATATGCGTCTTAAAGTTGAGAATTTATTGGAATTTTGAAAGAAATACAAATAAAAAATTTATTTAAAATGCCATTGTTCATTTCATTCCATCATTTGTTCAACATGCAAAGCAAAATAAAAAAAATTTTGTACATAAAATTGTTACATATTAATATTTATGATAAAAAATAAAAGTGTGGACGCTCATTGAAACTTAAAATATCATTAATGGGAAATTAAATAATATTCAATGAGCGCTTTTATTTTTTGTTGAACATATTCAACAATTTTATACAAAAAGTTATTTTCCTCTTTTTAGTATAAAATAAAAAAAGAAAAAGTTTTCTTTTGATTTTTATAATCTTTAGTCCAATATAATATTTTTTTCAACATAAGTATAAATTAAAACAAAATTTTTCAGAGTTTTTAGGATTGCCCAATAGAGGCGTGGCAATTCATAATTTATGAATTTTTTATTTCCTTTTAAAAAGGTTTTATGTAAAAGATACAAAATTTTTTTTCAAACAAAAGTTGCTGAAATTGCTGAATAGCACATTTTTGTATTTGGATATTAAATCCTGTAATAGTTGAAGAGATATTTTTATTTTTCAGATTTGAACTTCAAAGAATTATCCCTTCAATTGGCTCGAGTATTGTCTCTTTTTACCCATATATAATATGTTATCATCGGAACTGAGCTTATATATAAATAATTTCAGATCTCTAGTTCATCGTGATTGAAAAATTGATTATAAGATATTATTCAGACAGACAGGAAAAGTTCAATAAAAGCATTTGAAAAAATCTTTTTTTTTATTTTGGCTTTGCCTCAGCTTATTGACGCCTTAATATTATAGAGTTTATTTAGAAATCTTTACAAAAAGTGAATTTCTTTTTTTTAAATCCATTTTTGCCATAAAACTTAGGAAAATATATTTTGACTATTAATATTCCACAGTTGACGATGTCGTTACCATCTCTAATAATTTAAACTTGTTGTCAAGTTTTACTAGAGTCTCTCTTGGCAGATTTTTATTTTTGATTTGTCTAAAACGCATATTCGAGGAGAAATTTATTATATAATACTAAGTGAAATAATTTTCTATTTTTGTTGCAGGTAATTTGACGACTCGTCTTCACTTTATTTTTCATCCTAATCCCCCAAGGACATCTCTCAGTCATTTAAGTCAAATTAATGTAAGTAATTTATAATGTTCTAATAATAACAAGATACTGAAAGATTTTATCTTAATTTTATAAATTGTTTAGATTGATAAACTTCTTCGAATTATTTTTTTTTTAAACTGTTGTCATATCAATGGTTTGTTGAGCCCCGGAATGATTAAGTATTTGATTGAAATGTTTATTTATCATTTGGTGAGGATTGGTCGAAAAGTTCAGGTAGAATAATAGCTTGGTTAACTAGTTGGAAATAAATTTATAGCTGCAGGAGTTAATGACGGAGTCATGGGGTTCAAAAGCTTTCATTTGATGCGAAGTCACGAAGAAATTTTTGTATTAATTACTCATCTGTTAATTTTAGTATGATTTAACAACTTCCCATTGGTAATCCCACCTGAGATAAAAATTAATTTAAAAATATAACTTTCAACAACCAAACATGACCTAATTTTTGAATTCTTTACTTACCAGATGGTTTGCTGGGTTTAAAGGGTGTCTTCGATAAATACAATAAATGGCGCTATTTAATAATAATATTATTATTATATATAAAAATATGACCTATCTGTCCTCATTTAAATTTCTTAAAATTTTGAATTAATTTCATAAAAATTCAGAATCTTTAGTGCAGAAAGAAATGGAAAAATTAAATAGGCGTAATTAGGTTTAATTATAATAACATCAGACCTGTGGTTCCTCCCTTCTTCACTCTTCTAAATCATAGAAAAAGGAAGACGATATAAACCTAAGCTAATTAAATTGAACATATATTAATTAATTCTTCATGTTGGCACAAGACACTCATTGTAATATAAAAAAATATTTGAATACATACATTGTTTTATATCATACAAGATCATCTTTGACAATTACACTTATCCTATATAAGTGACTGGAGATGAGCGAATTAATTGTGTTCGAAACGTATCCTTACAGCTGTGACATCATCAAATATACACTCCTACTAACTTAATTAGTGCCCAATTTAAATAAACCTTATCGTCCAGGACGGGTTGGCTTTCCCTCTGCTCCAAGAGGCATAAGCATAAAATTTTAATATATTACCTTCATTACTAAACATATATTTTAAAATTAAATTACACAAATTTATTTAAATAAATCAAAAAAAAAAAAAACACTAATTCCAATTCCAAATCAATTAATATTTGAATAAAGGGGTATTTACGAAATGACAGGCCCTGAGGGCGTTCAGTTAAATCTCTCTCTATGCCCTTGTTTGTCCATTTGGTATTCGATTTGCAAATACATAGAAAAGCTCTTTTTCAAATGAAAAGAGAGAGAGATATCCTCGGGGTGTGCAAAATTTCGCGAGGTTTCGGTCCGTTGGAGCTTAGCGACCTTCCCTTGACAAGGTCGCTCTGGTCCTTAAGCACACCTCCATGCTTCCTTCTTTTCTTCCTTCCGATTCACACGCACCGCGTTTCTTTACTCAACCAAAAAGAATTTACGTCGTTGTACTTTTTACAGATAAACCATATTATATTTATTACAAAAGAAAGTAAGAAATTTCTTTCTTTTATTGCTCTAACTTTCATACTATTTTCAGAGATTTGGAAAATAAGCTTTACTTTCTTTTGGCTCATGTAGAATGTTCCAATAAGATTGGTATTTTTTATTCTCTTTTACAAAAATATAATCTCATCGCTTACAGAGCAACACATAACTTTTCATTTTTTTTTTTCGTAATTTGAATTATTTCGATGGTTTCAAAATCTTGACACTGAATTCTTGAAACTTTGGTGATTTTCGACCTTCTGATGGCAATCGTTCTTCAGGAAAATTTGAATGCAGTGAAATTTGGACCGAAACATTTGTGTATATATATATATATATATATATATACACTAAACTAATCAATTAAATATATATGTCAAAATGAAATAAAATTTTTCGCCTTTCCCCAGCCTACAACTTTATAATTCATCATTTAATTGTACAAAAAATTTGAGATATAAGCTACGATATATCACTATTTAAATAAAGGCTCCCGGGTATTTCATTTTTTTATAGTACAAAAAATACAGATTTTTTTTATTCGTTTATTTTTTCTCCCTCTTAAGGATGAAATTTTCGATTCTCAATTTCTATTATTCTCTCCTTTCTCTTCTGTTGACAAACAGAAAGAAAGAGAAAGAGAGAAGGTGTTTACATACGAGTTGATTAGTTTTTGGCGGAAATTCCCTGACTCTTGATTCTTTTCCTCTCCTCCTTTTCTATTTATATAGATGATATTAAATTTTTTCTAATATAATAGGTGACAATATTTTTAATCTAAGAAATAAATAAAAAGAGGCATTTATTGGTTATTTAGAAAAAAAATATTTAGAATTCGGGAGAATATTTTTTTCTCAATTGTAAAGTGATCGGTTCTTTTTTTACAACCACTAATTTATATATATCTTATCCGTCTGTATTTATTTAATTTAATTGGTAATTAAAAGATCATTCCAAGAAACCATTGACTACCATCCCTTAGATGATAAGTTTGGCCTCTCTTTGAAGTAATTCAGGAAAATATTTTATATCATTACTAAATTTATATTTTCACATGATCAATACTTTTTTTTAAAAATGTTTTATTAAAAAAGCTGAGAATTTTTTTCATGACCATATTAGTAGGTAATATTTTTTATTACATTCCTCTTCCTTTTTCTTTTTATGCGAGAATATTAAAAGTGATTTCTCAGCCCCCTCTCATGCAAGACATGCATGTTTCCGCGTCCGATTTCGCAGCATCCCCTACTTACATTGCCCATTTGCATCAGCTGATTTGCAAGGCAGATTTACACCCACAAAGCAACACCTCGAACTCTTCATATGCTTATTATATTAAATCGATTCGCATAATTTCATATTATGTTTATTCATGAGATTTGTTTGCTTATTAATTATATTAGGTTAATAATATTTCTTGGGAAAAATTAACGGAAGATGAAATAAAAACCTTTAAAAAAAAAAAAAAAAAAAAAAAAAAAAAAATATTAATATATAAATAAAATAAAATAATCTAATTAAAAGTTTAGTATCGTTCAAGAAATAAAATTTTAAATGGAATTCTTTCTAAATTCATTTTTCAGTACAAGTCGAATGAATACATCCTCATCCTCTTTTTTTTTGCGAGTTCGGAGTTACGCTAATTGATATATCAAAAAGGATATAATGAATACAAATAATATACCAATATTTTTATTTTATTTTTAAGCCATTTTCGGTATCTGAGATCTTAGACTCCGCCCATAATTATCTAAATCAAAGCTTAAAACGAGAACAAGAATCGAAACCTCAGCTCCAAGGGGCAGAGGCATCTTAGTTAAAAATATATTTTTAAAAAGCATATAATTTTTTATTGATTGGATTAATTTTTCAATGAAGAAAGTTTAAATAAATATATAATGTTTAAATGAATTACTATAACGACTAATGTAATAATATCTTATATTTTTCAACAAGGTCGGACGTTATATTAATTAACTAAATTTACAATTTATTTAACTTGACGTCAAATACATTCCTTCACTTTCTTCATAATGTTATATTTATTCTAAAATAATTACTAGTAATATATATAAAATAATTTTTCATTTTTTTTTTTATTGTTAATTTTTCCAAGCGCATTTCAAATTTTTAATTGTGATATCTTAGAATTAACGCTTCTGTAGGCAGAATTGTCAATCTTCTAATTGCTCCACTGACTACACATGCGTCATCCATAAATTCAAAATAGAAATTAAAAAAAAATATTCCATTATAGAAAATTTATTTTTTTACAAATACATTTAGTTGATTACAAAAAAATCCACCCCTCTTTAACAGATGATCTCAAGGATTCGTAGCCTGAATTTGGTTGAGTACAACAAGAGCCGGAGATTTATGTAAAAGACGAATTATCTATTGCTATTATATACGATATATACTCTGGTTGGTGTCACGTCTCTCTCTTTCCGCAATTTGACAATTAATTAAAGTTGAACTGTTAGAGAAAAGTTTTATTCCAACTAACATATACATGTTAACTTTGTCTTGAGTTATCTCTTTCATTTGAAAAAATTTGAAAAGAAAAAAAAAAGGAGGCAGCTTAAGCGAAAGCCTCAAAAAGCAGAGAGAGTGAGAAAGATAAGAGATTTAAAAAATTGAGATGTCACCGCTTGGCTTGACTTTCCTCTTTCTTATATAATAATACTTAGGCCTATTACACATGAAAAATCAAGGAGAGAAAAAAAGACAAAGAGAGCTTTGTGTGAAATATTTAGTGGTTTCTAAACAACGCCCCAAAGAGCCAGTCAATATATCATTGCTAGATTAGTTTGTGTTTTTTTTTGGCATAATTCGCCTTCTCCTGGACTTGAACCAAGATTTTCCGCTTTTGCAACGGACGTTCGTCGTGGTATAAAGGAAGATCCTGGTTCGAGTCCAGGGAGCGCGAATTATGCCCAACCAAACACAAACTCATCTCATAAAAAAGCATTTTCTTTAAAGCGCCTTTTCTCATCCGAACAGGGATCAGAAGTATTTACTAATAAGTATAATTTATTAAACTAGTATAACTATTATTAGTTTTATATGGAAACTGTTAGTTCATTTAAATCCGTTGGACCATATAGAACACTTCGGGATTCCCAAAGCCTAAGTATTATTATATATTTAAACAAGGTTTGCATCCTTTGGACGTAGCTATCTAATATCAATTTGTCAAGTTACTTTATTTCCTATCTTTAACTCCTCTTTTGAATATTTATATTTAATCTATTTCCACACTTTCACAAAAATATTTTTTTTAATTTTATTCCCAAGGACGGCATAATACAACTCCTCCATTCTTATATTTCTATTTGCGGAATTTAAATGTGGACAATCGGAAAGCCGCCATTTTCCGAGTAATAATAGATAAGATTTTTGGATTTCAGAGATCAATTTTAATTGGAATTCTTTATAAAACGTTGGTTTCTTTTATCCGATTTAATTCACCAATTAAATAAACAATAATCCAGTAAAATCCTCCAATCACCAATAATCAATTTAGTTTGATCCTAGAGTGAGAGAGAGAGGAGATAGGTTTGACGTACTAAATCTCCAATCAGGAACACAATATCGACAAGATTGAATTGTGTGTTCTGTTTATCCCATTTATCCCCACCCATCAGCACTTAAAGAGGGCTTAAGGGCTGCCAAGCACCGAGAAGACAAGTGCTCTCTGCTTTCATGTTCTCCTCTTCAGCTCATATGTTCTCGCTTTTCAAATACCAATCCGGGCTTTTACCAAAAGGATTTTGTGTCTAAATTTTATTAAATTCGTATAATGAAATAGAACAAATTTTCTGAATATTATTGTTTTTCATAATAATTTCACTAAAAGTAGTTGGCTACCCATCCTGAGCGACAAAAACTTATTTATATTTTATTGGCTACCAATTAATAAAAATAAATAAGGCCGGATTTTAAATGGCCTCAGATGCCGAAAAAGACAAATAAAAATAAATAAATAAGCGAAGTAAGTATATTTGGCCCCTAAATGATCTTAAGGTTCAAATTCTGTGTACTAGTTAAAAAATATCTAAATATCTCCTTTATAATGATTTTAATTTCAACGAGAGGACAAATATGGACACATTTCAACGTCCCATAATAGCGAGAGGTGAGTGCTCTGTGCGCGAGTTTTCTAAAGGTACCAAGCCCCAGTTTGTCGACCAACATTACAGGCGGGATAAACCCCAGTTTTAAACACCTTATCCGACCCAAA